>JACYXH010000812.1:4899453-5044453 GCA_026745465.1 Lota lota
ATGTACCGACAGATGATGGGTAGGAATAGTTGTTCTCAAAAGTAATCTGTAAGACTCTCTCTCTCCCTCTCTCTCTTACACTCTCTAGCTCTCTCTCTGTCTTTGTCAGGGGTCCCAGAGTTGTTACCTCACCCGTGGGGGTGGATGCCAAGCTGGAAACAGTCTCTGTGGTTTAGCTGGGGAGACTTTATGTGGGCTTTTTGATTTGAGATAGAGAGCAACAGTTGGGTTAGTGTGTGGGTTGGTGGGTGTGGGGACTTGGTGGCCCTAATGAGGGAAGAGTTTCAGAGTGTACTTTTAAGTGCCCTTGTCTCCCCGAAATTCCTTGCCCTCACAAATACAGGCAGCTCTCATTAAAGAATGTGTACAGATCCTCTCAGTCACTTATAGGGTGCTATTTTTCCCATTTGTTTGTGCTAAATTCCCCTTTTAAATGTCATTTTTCTTTTACTGAAATCCTTAAATTTGCAGGCTCATCATCAGTTTTCAATAAATAAAAAAAGTACTGTTCTGAAAACCCTGTATAGGAATGCCTTGTAGAGGATATTTACGATCAAGTAAAGAAAATGCAACCGTTTTCTTTTCTTTTTGCCAATTTCTATTGGCTGCAGAACATTGTTGTGCAGTAAGAGTTGTGTTGATCTGTTGGCGTTCCAAGCGAGCCAAGAAAAGAGCAGCAATAATGGCAAGGGGTTCCTGCTGTTGCAAACCTATAGAATTTAATTCAGTGAATTACCAGAAAACCAGAAGAAAAAATAGATATAAAAATTATATGAAATAAACTCCTCAACTTTCAAAACTGAACAAGAGATAACGTCCCACTTTATCAGTGGTCTCTCTGCTTTGGAAGATTTTACAGGGTCCGGGTCCTGCTTTATAAGCGGTGTCAGCTGTCTTGTACTGCGGCAGGGATCATTCAGAGGAAGTTCTCTGAGGGTTTTGGCTGCAATACAGGAATATCTGCTTCACCTCCATCTACAAAATCCCCCTATAGAGACCCTTTCTAAACTCCCTGTGTAAATCCCGGCCAAATCCAATGTAATTCCACATTGATGATTGTTGTGACTGCCCTTTACCGGTCGCACACAGGGGTGAGAAATTGTGCATGCGTGTTAAAATGTTAAATAAAGTATATATTCCCCCCATTCATCCCTGAAGAGAGATTAAAATCATGCAATAATCGAGTAAAACCTGAAAACTTGATTTATTCATGCAATGCGTCCATAGCGTCATGCAACCATTCGGTTGACATTTTTAATAGCGTACTCCATCTCAGAGGCACGAGTTTAGTGGGCTTGGAGGACACATTGAGTGGAGCTGGACCTGGACAGCACCCACTAAATTCGTCGCCTCAGTGGGAAGCCAGTGACAGGCTAATGGAAGGAGCCTTGGGGAAGAAGCTGTGAAACATAATCCCTTTTCTAAGACGCTCACATCATGTCACAAGCTCTCCTTTCTCACTCACACCCTGCCACACTCACAATTTTTAACTGCATAGCTAAATGTAATCATATAAAATAGAATTTATTTTATATACGTATGTGCATGTACACACGCGCAGACGTGTGTTTGCACGTGTGCATGTGTGCTCCAGAGAACATGTTTGTGTGTGTTGTGCGCAGTGCAAAACCCCTACCCTGAAGTTAGCCTCCCATTAAAACCATAGGTGGCGTTTGGACAGCAGAACCGTGGTGAGGTTAAAAGTGTGTTTACATAACACAGCTCCACAGGTTTCCTTTAAAATAACACACACACACACACACTCACTCTCTCTCTGTCTCTCTCTCTCTCTCTCTCTCTCTCTCTCTCTCTCTCTCTCTCTCTCTCTCTCTCTCTCTCTCTCTGGTGGTTTCTGCTCTCCTCATTGCGAAAACAATCTGTTGGCAGCAACTCAGTCTCTCCATGGCCCAGGCTTGGCTACAGGTGCAAAAAAAGTGTGTGAGTGCAGTGCACACACACACCCACTCACACACACAAAATAATACACATTCACACACAAAAATGCACACACAGAAACTTGCTAAGCCATGTCTTTGATATGGTGGTGTTTGAGCCAGCAGTACAGCGTTACTAATGACACTCACGGAGAAGGGGCTCATGTGTGCTTACTGTCCAGTCTTTATTCCGGGCAACGTGTGGATGCGGTCATTTACATGCCAACCCTTTGATAAAACCCTCGTCAGCCTGTCGAAGCCATGCGATTGGGCCAAGAACCAGCTGGAAGCGGCTTTGTTCCCCATAGGGGCTTTCTTTTTCTTTTCTTTTTTTCTTCCTTTTTACCTTTTAATCAAAACCTTTGGGTCCCCTCCCACACTGTTATTAGTTTCAAATTAAACACCCCAGCCGCGACCACGCCAGCGATCCATGGCGCCAAATTATATTGCCAGGCAAGTCGGGTCCAATATGAGCAAGAAGTAAGTCTTCATATTTCAGAGAGTTTGATGAGTCTATTACTATAGAGCATAAGACAAAGAAAACCACTCTACCCCCTCTCTGGAATGTGAGCTTTGATTTTTATTTTATGTAGGCGCTGTTTTTTACCCCCACGGTCTTAGAAAAAAAGACTTTAATTTCTGATATTGTATCCCTTTAAGATTCTCCTCCATTGTTGGAGGATCCTCCATTGGATTGTTATTTCATGTGTTGCGCGGACGGACCGCCGAAAGGAAAGAAACACATTAGCACAGACTGTGTGAAGTCCCCAGTCTGGGCTTACTCCATCATCT
Organism: Lota lota; assembly: GCA_026745465.1. Lineage (NCBI taxonomy): Eukaryota > Metazoa > Chordata > Actinopteri > Gadiformes > Lotidae > Lota > Lota lota. The sequence goes on from JACYXH010000812.1 coordinate 4,902,180, forward strand.
AGTAAAAGGGCTTTTGTCTCATTTCTTGTTGCGTGGGGATCATCTATCTATAGTGTAGCCACACGAGTGACGCCACGGTTGTCTGTGTTTTACTCTATTTTATCAAAGACTTGAAGAGATCTAATGACTAGGACCTTACTTTTGTTGTTTCCCAGACCTATAGGCGTCTAAGTGACTCAATTGACTACAGTGACTGACTAAAGGACTAAATTGCAGCCTCTAATCACTTTAAATTATTCCTGGAAAATGGAAGAAATGAATAACACAAACATCTGAGTAAACTTCTCAATTTAAAGCCAGTTGATCTTTCAACTTTATTTAATTTAATATTGTCATTCTTCTGCGGTTCAGCGCCTCCTTAAAACTCTACCAAATCCGGCCTTGGCAAGGTCGAAGTAAAAGGAAAAACAGACAAAACAACGAGAGCATTAAAGCTCAAATCTGTAACTGATGCGTTGTGATGTGGTCAGTCAGGCCATTGGGGATGCCTCTGGACGACCTAACCTAGCCCAAAATGTCTTGCTGTCTCCGTTATGGTCAAACCACTCAAACTTTGACTTTAGCCTTCATAATGCGTTTACAAGTTGTTTGACAAAGAAACAGATTACACATAAGTATTTGAAAACAGTGTTCCCAGTCACCATTTTACTAGTCATGGCAATTGCCGTGAGGATGAATGTAATTACCTGTAATAACTTTTAACAGTGTTGCTACTCTCTCTGCTCCCGTAGGCTGGGGCGAGGGGTCCTCTCTGCACTACACTGAGGGGGTATCCAACCGGCTCTCCATGGAGAAGACTTTTGGACGGACTGCCAAGGACTCCAGGTGTCAGCACATGCTCAAGCACCTCCACAACGGTGCACGTGTCACCGTGCAGATGCCCCCCAGCATAGAGGGTCACTGGGTGTCAACAAGGTAAAATATCCCAATTGCTCCTTGCTTGAGATGCAGTGACAGTTACAGTCGGCCTTTAAGAAGGTTTTTATTTGGATTCACTGGAATGAAATCCAGATGGCTTATCACTCCATCACGGGTTCATACAATTTCTCTTTAATCAAATGCATTTGTTTCCCCCTCTGCTTGAAGCTGCGAGGTCAGAGCAGGCCCAGAGTTCCTCACACGTTCCTACCGCTTCTACGCCAACAACACATTTCTGGCGCACCAGTTCTACTACGGGGACAACCACTGCACCAAGCCCACCTACACCCTGGTGGTCCGTGGCCGCCTGCGCCTACGCCAGGCCTCCTGGATCATCCAGGGAGGCACCGAGGCCGACTACAAGCTCCACAGCACCCAGCTGGTGTTCCACACCGCCTCCGTGGCCAAAGAGCTCGGACAGAGGCTCAACCGCAGTTGCCGCCAAGGGGCAGTGGGTGTGGATCTGGGGGGCGCCCCGGCGGGCCCCTGGGAGCCTGATGTGGTGTACGACCTGTGGAGCGAGGAGGACGGCTGTGACTGCTTGCGAGAGCTCAACTTTGCCATGCACGAGCTGCAGCTGCTGCGGGTTGAGAAGCAGTACCTGCACCACAACCTGGACCACCTGGTGGAAGAGCTCTTCCTGGGGGACATTCACACGGACCCCGCACAGAGGATGTACTACCGGCCGTCCAGCTACCAGGCAGCGCTGCAGAACGCCAAGGTCAGTGGACCATCCACCATACACCTGTTTCAGATCGGACCCAACCGACTAGAGAGTCATTGGTCTCTAGTCGCCATGCAGATCTAGTCAGTACAGGAGAACTCAAAGCACAAATTGGAGTGCTTCAAGTCTTCCTCACTACTACTGCGCCGACCATTTTTTGGTTTGGTTTTGGTTTTCTAAATAAACCTCCACCTCGTGAAATTTCACCCCATCCATGCATTTAATTTCCTGTGATGGCAGAGCAACAGGTAGTCTTCTACACAGGTTATCTACACAGAAAATCTGTGCTGAAGAGTAAAATGGCTTTTGATACGGTAACTCAAGACCTTTTAAGTTTCTTGTAATTAACATATCAGATTCACTCTGATACGCCGATGACGCTGCTGTTCACAGCAACCTCAACAGGCTCATCCAAACCATAAATTCTAAAGAAAGAAAACACTCAAACGTTCATTCTCCCACCCTACAGGATATAATTCCCCTATTTACATCGTTGAAACAGCAGCTACCTTATCCTTGAAACCTTAGAGTCTTGTTTTTCTTGTCACCATTTACAGAGACTACACTAAAACCCCTTACAGATTACTCTCTAAATATACTATTGGAGATGATGGTTGATCAGTTGATGGTCGTCATGTAAACAGGGCCGTGCAGGGTCGACAAGCACTGAGATCACGCCACCCTCCCCGCAGCGTGGAAAAGACCCCGCTACCTAAGCTCCCTCGCCAGGTCCATGAAGCTGCAATAAGAGACCCAGCCTATCTCTGGAAGTGATCAACGTGCGGTATTCCTAGAATTTGGAAATCATGCAGCTTTATGAATTATTCCAGTAAGCGCATGCCGGGTTTGATTTCATGCATGCCAGAGTCCCGCATTCAAGTTTGACATGCTCCTCTGCCTTCTTCCCTACTGGTTTCTGCTGAATAACAGTGGGGGGAGCGCTTGCAGCTCTTGTACAGTAAGAACTGGACGGCGACCACAGGGTTACAACCAGCAGGCTCAGTTCTTTAGATACGCTACAGGCTATCTCAGATGCCCCGTGTAGTTTTCAACGAGAACCAACTTTGGTGGATGAAAGGGATTCCCCGTCCACCATAGAGGAATGATCTTGACGATTTTCACTAAAATGTTTTACTCTGGTCAGCGGTAAGGACGAACCGTTCATCAACTTCCACTTAGATGTGATTTCTAATGACATATCACGGTCAGACTCGGGGAAGAGAATACCTCAATCTGACCTACTCAAAGAACATGCAATCAGTCAGACCTTCTCCTGAGGTTGTAATGGGTTCTTCTTTGGAGGGGGGTTTTCTTTTATTGCCATGGTGACCATCCAATCCATTAATCTTAAGTGGTATAGCCAGGGCTGATGCTAGGCCACAGCATTTCATAATGCCAAGCCTGCTCATTTGTGGTTATTGGGTGGATCTCAGCATGATGCAATGACTTTACATATCCTTATATGTATATATAATACATATTTTTTTTCTGTTTCATCTGGTTTCTCCATTTTCTGTTCTGCTGCCCACTTCACTTATACATCACCAAGGCAAAGGAACACCCACTTCAGTAAATTATTTGGTTTGCCAGGGTTTCGCATAGGTTGGCTTTTAGGCCCAATTTTAACAAATGGTATGTCTGTTATTCTCACTTGAGTTGATTTGTTAGATACATAATGTTTCATATAAATGTTTTTTCAAGTTCAACAACGTACACACTTGATGGACGATTTTCGAGGAGTGACTCATTTTATGATATGTAATAATTCTGGGACGATGTCACTGTATTGCTTGAATATTTTTCATCTACCTCTGGGAATATAGATGTGAGTGTACTCTAGACTAAATGAAAGTTACGATGGATATCTTAAGTGCGTCTGTGTCTGTCTCACAGGCCAAAGCTCTTTGCGAGCTAGAACATCTTTTCCACACATGTAACTCTCCCCCCATCACTCACACACACACCCTTCCTCACCCATAACACACACACACACACACATATTATATATATCACCTATGCATGTCATGTATGCATCCATACTGTACAACGCACAAGAACCGATCAAAAACACCAGTTCCCATACACCCAACACCACACTCACACAGGCACGCACACACAAACACATATACACGCACAACTGCATATATAGTGTTGAATTCCCCAACAGGCCATCTTCCCTAAGTCCCAATAACCTCTCCTACTGTGGTGGTAATGGACTCTTCTACTATTCCTTACTTTAGTATCGGTACGGTACTTGGGTTAGACTTCCTCAATCCCCCACACCCGTAGCGGTGTCTAGGAAACAAAGCATTTGGTGGAAATAAACTCTGACCACCCTCAGATAATAACAACTTCCTCCTCCTCCCGAGAGTTTGGTCTTAGGGATAGATTCGTCCACCAGGGAAGATGACGCGATCCTGCCTGGCGTCTTTGAAAGGTCTTGGCCCTGTTCTGCTCCGCTCTGTTCTGCTTTGGGGTTTTCTTCTTAGTCAAAGACCCACACAGCTGGCTTGTCTGCAGCAGTGAAATACTGTGATTGCATTTCGCGCCAAGGTTTGGCTAAACCAGACATGACATGCAGGGAATTGTGATTAACCGACCCTATACGGTATTGACGGAAAATCAAAACACTTTCCTTTCTGTATACTGAATGTGTGTCAGCCACGTTGGGGTAGAGACAGCGATGTAGTGTCTTCAGGCTATATATCTCTGTAGCCATGACTTACTTTTCCGGCGGAACAATCTGCCTTCCCCCCAGTGGATGAAGTGATCACCCTGAGAAAGTTCCAGAACAAATGTATCTGGGTTCGCCCATTCCAGAGGTTCAGTCTGAGGGAAACACACACACACACACACACACACACACACACACACACTCACACACCTCCTTTCCATTGAATCTCTGAGCAACAGGGGTATTAAGGTGGACTCTGTGATACAATACAGGCTTCTGGTGGGAGATTACAACACAACATGGCCCTGGTGGACATCATCGATGACAGCTGGGTTCACCACAGTAGTGGTACTGAGGGATACGTTACACTTTTTAGGATACCTTGAATCCCTTGACTCCTTGGCATAGGCTACATAATAGAGAAATATTTAAAATATTTAAGTTGCAAGCAACATTGGGGGTACCGGGATCAGGACCGCTAATGAAGATAGTCATTTCTGTCCTAAAGAGCATGCTTATTACAGTAATAATCTCACAGATTTACATGTAAATAACTGTCTGTTAAGTCACTATCTATTGCAGAATGAGGTAACACAATGGTGATTGAGTCTATGGCCCGCTGATGAAAGCCCTTGCATTCACAGTATGATGATTGTTACAAACTGGGTGTCGGTGCCGTTGGGATTTATGGGAACAATTACCGCTTATTGCCAAAGATGTCGTCAAAGAGAATTACACAGAATTTTTTTAGATTAAACACAGCATAACAAAATAAATGACTTTATTCTTAATATTGCTTGAATATTAATTATGCTATCATATAATTTTATATTTGAAATTAAATCCTCACTCTTCAATAGCTCCTAGAAGTTCAAGCAGCTGCTGATTGTTGTGTTTGAGAGACCGTGCAGGTGTGTGCGATGACAATTGGAGGGCGGTGCTATAACAGAGTTTGTGATTGGCTAGTGATAGGTTATATACAATTGTTTTTATGGATTCAAACATCATTCTTCCCTTTTTAAATTGTTATTACATTTTTTTCAGAACCACGACCAAGGCTGCATCACCTGCCGCGTGATCTCCCGCTCGGATGAATCCCACCCCCCCATCCTCCCCCCGCGGTCAGACCTGACGGTGGGCCTGTATGGCCAGTGGGTGAGCCAGCGCTGCGAGGTCCGCCCCGAGGTGCTCTTCCTCACCCGCCACTTTGTTTTCCATGACAACAACCACACATGGGAGGGACACTACTACCACTACTCCGACCCCATCTGCAAACACCCCTCCTTCGCCATCTACGCCAGGGGTCGCTACAGCCACGGCCTGCATTCCACCCGCGTCATGGGCGGCACAGAGTTCATCTTCAAAGGTAAACCTTTTGATTTGGGCCAAAGAACTGTTTAGCAGGGCTGAGTGATCTCCTGCTGAGGTTCACTTCAGTTATGATTGAAACAGTAAAATCTCGTCTTTGTAATTTCATGTATAAGTGTAAATAGCTCGTTCTCTATAACTCTTTAGTCGGTATTGGTAACTTATTGCTATTTACATTAAAAAAGACATTGCAGGATTAAACATTTTTTTAACTCAACTGCTTGATACCAGACATCAGCGCAGAGAGCTAACCATTCACTCCCCTCCCAGTGAACCACATGAGCGTGAAGCCCATGGACATGGCCACCACCTCCCTTCTCAACGTCTTCAACGGTAACACGTGCGGCGCCGAGGGCTCCTGGCAGGTGGGCGTGGAGCAGGATGTGACACTGACCAACGGCTGCGTGGCCCTGGCCATCCGACTGCCCCACACAGAGTACGAGCTCTTCCGCCTGGAGCAGGACCACCACGGTCGCTACCTGCTCTACAACGGCCAGCGGCCCAGCGACGGCTCCAGCCCCGACCGTCCCGACAAGAGGGCCACCTCCTACCAGATGCCGCTGGTGCAGTGCTCCGCCAGCAGCCAGCGGCACCACCACCAGCCGGGGGAGGGGGATGACCCGGACAGACGCCACAGCAGTCTGGGCAACGGCAGCGGGAGCCGGTACAGGGACGACGGCGGCGGCGGCGGCGGGCGGGTCGGGGTGCTGGTCGCCGCGTTGACACAGGTGCTTCTTGTACTCTGGGGGCGGAGCTAAGGAGGTAGCCTACTGTAAATAAGGATCGTGAGACGAGAGCAGCCAAGAGACTTATTTTTCGTTAAAAGCCATAGGATGGCTGTCCAAGCAACAGAATTGAACTATATTCTAAATGTTTGGGGCAATAGCAAGGGAGATGGAGATGTCACCAAAGGACGCAAGCAAGTGAAAACTATTTGTCCACCCTCCAACCGCCAAGTGTGGATTCTCTGAATTGCTTCCCGACAACCAAAGACTTGGCACTGCTGAACCACAGTAAAGCACTTTAGTAGAGGACATATGTTCTCACATCTGCATTCTCACAGATTAGATCAAGTCTATATCCACACAGACTGACCAAAATGTTTTATACCGTTGTTTTACTTGTCAAACAATATTAGCTTTTTTCAGTGGATTAGGACAAAATGGGCTCAATCCATTATTACAGGACAACACAATATAAGATAAAAGGGCATCATAGAACCAGTAATGACAACTATTCACATATGGCTAAACTGTATGACTCTATACTCAATGTTATTTGTCACTAGCACTGTTGAAATTGTCACCTACCGATACAAAATAATCCTATTGTGTGTTCTCTGGATGCAGTAATACCTGTTTAAAAACAGGTCTGTGCTGTTATCTGATCTGATTCAACTCTGTCACCTGACACAATTTAAGACTTTTTACAGTAAAAGCGCTGTTTTGTTCTGTACTGTACAATGCAACATAAATGTCATATGGACACCCGAGTATTGAACGGTTTTATGTCATAATTACATTAAATCCCCATTTGGTGTAGGAAACTAAAACTGAATACCAAAGAAAAAGGTAAAATATACCATCTTGGATCCACGTTTCCTGTGGAGTAACGCTGACGCTGGGATTTTTCCTCCAACACATATAGCTTCCTTGATCACATGGAGCAGAGTGCTACTCAATGGACAAAGTACAGCCGGAGTGGCTTTGTGTTATAAAATAAAAGGTTTTATACAGTTTGACGTCTGTTCACCTTTTTGTTCCATTGGTTGAATGTATTTTATGGAAAATGTTACGCAATGTCCTTTTTCAATAAAAAATATATGAATATAATGGTAGGTTTTTATTAGTGTATAATATCATGAAAATAAGAATCGTGTTTTTGTTACCTTAAAATGAGCCCTTTGTATCTACATAGGGAGTGGGTCCTCGGCTCTGGAGAGGACACGGTTTAATTAACAATTCAAATCGCTATTTTACTTGACTTGACAACAAAGTAAAAACAATTAACAAAACTATCAAAGAACCTCATAACTTGACACCTGGTTACTCAATACATTGTAGGACGATGACATCATTTTGTAATTCAATGATATCATTTAATGGTACTTGGGAAGTCCGTTGGTTGCCATCTGCAACCTCTCCGCTAGATGCCACTAAAACTTACATCTTTAAAAAGCAAAGGATAATTTGCATTCATGTCATTGTAATGCTTGATCCTAGCTTTCCAAACATAATGTAAGGTTTTGGTTTCAACATTTAACATTTGATGGTGCCGGTTTCATAAGAGACAGGAAAAGACTGCTATAAAAACCATTTTCTTTCCATTTTTATTTCTTCAATGTGTAATACCATAGGACAGAGTTGTAAGAATGGAGACCTTATATCGCAGTCAACATATGCCTCATAAGGAATATATGATTTATATTAAGAAGAAAAAAAGAAATTATATATAAAGTTTGCATTCGTGTTGTTAGGGATAGGAAAGGAGAGAAATGTACAAGGAAGGAGGCACCTATATCCCCAGCTGGATTCAAACATTCCGAAAGAAGTAGAAAGTACAAAATGAACAAACTGAATTTGACTTCAGAGGCAATCCAGCAACGAGTGGCAAGGTCTTTTATTTTGATGGAAGTTTTGTTTTCCTTAAAACAATTTAAAATAACATTTACAAGACAGCTACCATTCCATTCAATTCCTATTAAAACAGAGATAAAGTGAGCGAGAGAACCAATCTTTTTTATTATTCAACTGCATCTGGCCCAAGGTCACTCTAGGTGCATCTCCACCATCCTCCAAATTGATAGTGTACAACTTTATTTAAACACCCTCTACATTTCCTGTACATCCAGCCATTAAATAAAACAGGAAACAAAAGGGGACAACCTCAGTTTCACTTTTCTTTTACAGATTCTGTGTGTGTACTAACCGTGTGTGAGAAATTGTAAAAAAAGGCAACGCCCTGGAACGATGCTGTACAGACGGGTGCACTTGGCGACCGCACAACCAATGATATGGCAAAGTCAACAGAAAAGACTTTTCTCGGTTCCTCCCGGGCCTTTTAATGATTACGGAGCGGTTGAGGAGGGGAGGGCCGGGGGGGGAGGCGGAGGGGATACGGCTGGCATGCGTCTCCCAGTCTACAAGATGAACTTCCCTAGGAAGAATCCGATGAAGATGGCCGCTATGACGACGAGGAGGGAGGGCAGGGAGGTGGCGCTGCTTTCTCGGCCCAGGAGGGTGCTAGAGTTTGAGGTCATGTGGTCTGAGCGGGCTGCTTTTCTCATTCTGATGCCGTCATCCTATAAAAAGAGAAGACACAACTGAATGGGACATTTACAGTCAAGAGGAGAGCAAAAATACAGTTTGCCATCAAAGCGTTAGGATTAACACAAATGCCAACAATTTAAAACTCCATTGGAAACACATTCGCAACCAGTGATCTGGAGGCATTCCCATGGTGCCGTTCAGTCGTGGCCTCCCAACCTTGAGCTTCATGTTCTCCTCTGCCATTTTGCCCATTTCCAACTGCAGCCGCTTGCACTCTGTCATCACTCTCTTCATCTCTGAGTCATCGAGGGCTCCTCCGCTGGGCTTGGCCGCCGCCATGGAGGACAAGGGGCTGTCGGACTTGGCCGAGTTCAGCACCGGGGTTGCTTTGGTGGCCTCCACGTCGTTCTACTCCGGGGGGAGGGAGTAGGGCAGCGACAGAGGGACACAGAAGAAAGAGATGACGTGAGATGCATCGTTGCCTGGGTCCCAAGTGGGAAAAGACAGAGATCCAGACAGAGTGGCAGAGAGGGTGGGAAACATAATAGTCAGCCTGGTCCAGGGCCTTGGAGTATGGCACCGCCACATCAGAGAGTTCTCTGAGGAAATCTTCCTCCAAGACCTGTCAGATGTGGCTTTGTTTTGCACGACAAAAACAACATGAGGGCATGAGCACTTAAGAGGATGAGAAAGGGGGGAGGAGGGGACCCAACTACATCGGTGACTACGCGACTCCCACGTTTGCGTGTCAACCCACCCCTGACCTGAATCTCAGAGCCTATCTGACCTTTACCACTAAACCGACCTTCTTCCTGACACTAGCTCCAGAGATATGGGCTGTCCTGGAGCCCTGCCAGTAGTCACTCCTGTTGCCAACGCTGCCTGGGGCGGGGGGCAGGCCATAACGGCTGCTGATGGGAGTCTGGAAGTCCCTGAGGGCATGGGTGGTCATGGGCAGCGGGCGTGGCTCGTACAGCGTGCTGGAGACCCTGGACTGTGTGACTGTAGTAGCTAGCTCTGATCCTGCTCCTCTGGAGTAGGTGTCTGTTCTCAACTGACCACAACATGATTAAGGTCTGCTTGTCCCTCTATACGGAGACTACTTCAGTGGTAGGCAATCTTTTTTCCTATACACATAAGCAATTGGAAAAGTAAACTTGAAGTGCTATACAAAAGTATCTTGTGTCATTTTACATTATAAAATGAGGGGATCTATGTATTAAACCCCTAAAATTAAGGAGGCCTTGTCAAACAGTTGAAGCTAGTGGGGGTCATGGCAATCCAGATTGGGAACCTCTGCTCTACTTGTTGTCTAGGCTAATACATGAGCTCCACCCGACTGTTGTGTCCCTGTGTCTTTAAGGTGGCATTTTCTGCTGCCCTAAATAGGCATTGGAAAGTGAAAACAAAGATGCCTTTTTTGTTGAGCAATGGACTATTCAAATTAGAGCTAAAATGCCAAATAATTTAATGGTCATAATAAAAAACATGTAACCAACTTCAATAATAAATAATTTGTGAGGTTTTTAATTGAGGTCCATACTTGACTAAAATAAATCACAATTTTAGACTTCTAAGTGCGGGTGTGTTTGTAGTCATGACCTTGAATTAAGTCTGTGTACACATGGACGTCATCCACTTCAATCTGCAGACTACTCCCTCCATTTGAAGAGACTTGCTTACCACTTTATCGTTTTCAGAAGGAAGCTCAAAGACACATCGCAGCTTGGAATCCATGAGATCATCGGGCTTCGCATCTTTCCACTGGTGGAGGAGGGAAACGGCCATGTTATTCATCAAGCCAAACTGCTAGCAGCTGGATTCTATCGAAGCACACGCATGCACAGAAACACACTTGTGTGCTGCCTTCAATTTACATTCTAAGCCACCTTGACTTTCTCTGTGGTTTTCTCACAATTAAGAAAGCCACTGAATCTCTGCACAATTTCAAACGGCATATTTTCAAACACACGGAGAAAAAAAAAGGCTTAACTGCTGTGCATTAGCTATGCAATAAAAAGGTAATGCTAACTCTAGTCTCTGCAAGAGACCCATAACATCCTAGTTACAAACTCCTTATAACCAATGTTTTTTTGACTTTTTTTTACATATATAAAATAAATAAGGACACGCATAAATAGTGCAAAATATGGCTCCAGAGGAATCACAAAAACTCATTGTCGTGAAGCACATCCCGTTATTATTTATTTAGCTTCCAATTCAAGTGATGCATGTTATAGACAGAGCGCTACAGTCCAGAGCATGTGCGCCTCAATGTAGACTTGAGCATTTGCTGACATCTGGTGGACAACAGCAGAACACACAGTAATGTGCAAATGTTGGCCAATCCGGCCGTTTGGGTTATGCTGCCAAATAACGCTAGTTTATCTGCTGTCTATATCTACCTAGGTATTTACTACCCAGGTCAACTACAGGAAGTGGTGCAATAAAACAGCTGAATACACAAATGGCATCCAGTGACTGTTTCAAGTCAGAAGCAGTTAAGATTTGTAGATTGAACATACAGAACATCAGACATACCCCATGGGACAAGTGGAGAATGTAGTTTGGCAACATTTTTGCAAAACATGAATACTTTGATTTGCTTTTGGAAACTAATTTAAAAGTGTTAAGTACAACCTCAAAAAAGTATTTGTTAAATGATAATTTACACTAAAAATTTACAATTGTTTAGTGGATTTTGTTTTTTTAAAGCAATAGAAAAGAAAAGCCACTTACCAAAGCCTCCATGTCGGTCACATTCGGTGGCGCAAAGATTGTTTGCACCATGAATTTATGTTTGCTCTTCTCATTGGGGTCGTAATCAAAGGGCTGCAGCATAACTGTGAATCAAACAAAGACAAATCTAATTAAACAGCCCATTTCATTCAGGAACCTTATCAAATGAGTCAATAGAAAGAAATCAACGTTAAACGTACAAGCAAAAACACCATCTTGTGTATTTTATTCTACCTTGCTACAAACATACCGTGTTGTTTCAGCATTCATGACCAAACACCCAGAAAGTATTAACCATAACCAATTAACTAAACAAGCAGCTATTAAAAGGAAAACAATACTATAGAGCTTGTAGTTTGTGACGTCACATCGCAATGACCGCCACCATTTTGGGAGCATTGGAATGTTAGTTATTGTTTTGGAAGTAATGTTTTCTTGGTCATCGTTTAGTCATTCATCGTGAGATGATGGGGAGACATTGTAATGTCTGAAACTTCCACAGCATTTATCATGCTAGACATGGTATGTTCAAGCCCTGTTAAACACGACTTTTTATACAATTCCATCTTTAAAATTGTTTAGCCTTTTTATAATACTGTATGTACTTTAAAGTTTTCTTTGAAGTATTGACGTTTTTCATCTCCTGTAAATCATAACATAAAAATGCTCAACCTGAGAGGGAGAGTCTACCTGCTGGGCAGCTAGACAACCAAGGGCTTCCCAAACATTTTTGTACTACGGACTGGTTCTCACGGACCGGTTGCACAAGAAAGAGGATGGCCGATTACTCAAGTCATACCATATTATCATTTTTGTTCTGTAAAGGAAGGCTGGTTTCCCTTTCCAGATTCCTTCATTACAGTAGATTTGTCACACTGGATGCTTTTAGATCTTGACACAAAATTAAATGTAATTATTGGCCAATGCTGTACATTTATTGAAGATCCCTTAACTTTGAAATCAGCATCTCTATTGGGCTAAGTTCATTTCTTCAACTAGACCTCTAAACAACTAAACCAACAGTTGTATCCTTCTCAGCCATTCTGATCTTGCATTTCTGGATCACGGTGTACTGCATCAGTCATCGAAATACTTTAATACATCATGTGATCTACAATTAATTGATCAACATCCCGACAGTACAAGACTTCTTTATGTGGCAAGCTGTGGTTCTTTTTTCTCACCAGACCCAATAGGATGGAACCCATATCCTGATATGCTTTTCACTGCAGACTCTAAGATTCTCCACAAGCCCTCTGGAAGGACTGACATGTATTCAATGGTGCATCCATACTGAATTATACAGGTGTGTTTATCGGTGTTGGGTGAAACTTTATGAAAAATGTGTTCACTTAAAATGACCGTAATCTAATATTTACCTTTGTCTGAAGTTTTAAAAATAGCTAATGTTACAAACAGGGGTTGAGCTTAAGGTATTTTGGCACTAGCCAGTCATGTCATGAGGTTTGAAGGTGGACTAGTGATTGATTATTATCAGTAAGGTTGCAATTCTGCATAATAGACACACTACAGCCCTTGCCTGACGGTCGTCACCAAAAATGTAAACTAATTTCCAGCCCACAAATATGCAATAGTTGAAAGGGGTACACCCTTCATATGGCTTGGTCATTCTTTTATCAAATAATTGAGTAGAAGGCAAGGCTACGACATTCAAACCATTAAAAGTTGCATTATTCTAGGACTGAAGAGGAAGTAAAACAAAGGAAAAACCAACAGCAATCTTTTTCTTTTGCACCAATCAGCCACTGCCAACAGATGTCCAAGCTGCATGGGTGTAGGGTTAAGATGCCACTACTCACCAGAGATGATGACGGTGGCTCCAGGTTCGATAACGCCGCTGTTTGGCCGTACACAGTACCTGCGTGGAGCAGTCGTCTTCACTTTGAAACATACTCTTCTGTCTGAGGGGTTTTTTAATTTGAGGTTTGTGGTAACGACATCTGTGAAGGGACCTACCGGACAAAGGATCACAGAAGAAAGGTGAAATAAATGATACATACCTGTGTGCACCTAATGAGCAAGTGCTCATTAGAAAATTGATTACATACATGCACAGTTCAGATCTACCTTTACAAAATACGATGGTAAAGATGGCTACCAAGCACCTATACTAACTGCTGGACACAAATAATGCGGTGACACTCATTTCTCAACAACTGGACAAAGAATAATTTAAATGTCTACACATTGTTAAAGACAGGGTGGAGAATTACATTTTCCAGATAATGTCCACTGAAAGGGTTGCATATAGCCTTTATGCCGTTTAATTGAAGATGCTTAAGAGGACAAATTTTATCGTTGGGTACAATTAGTACCTGTTCGTATCTGGGTAGCTTTACTGTAAATGAAGGACTGCATTTCCCATGAGCTGCATTAGCTAAAGTATAGTCCTTTTGTCATTTGCATTTCCTTTCAGCATTGTAGCTTCTTCATTCCGTATGTTGCAAATTGCAGCCACAAATGCAACCTGGTGTCAATAATTTCCAACTGTTGACATCTCTACATTGTCAGCCATACGGTACGTTATCTCTGTCTCATGCTTAAGTTGGTCATATAGACACTAGACCCAACATAGTTACTATGTTTACTCTGGCGTTTGTTACCACCATAGTGTTTGCCTGTTTGTAACCGACTATAGCCACTATGGATGTGTGTCGGCTTCAATTGACGAGCAGGATTTCTCTACATTGCACAATGGATTTACGGATGGAGCTAGCTTATGATCAGGGTTTTATTTGGTAGACTAGCATAGATATTAAAATAGTAACGTCTTCCTTGACAACATAATTCTTGAGATTATTGAAACTGTAATGTCCATGTGGATGTGCATAACATTCCTACCACGAATAATATTTATTACATCGTGGGCTGAAAACTCCCACATCACACACCAAATGTGGATATGATATACCTGACTCCTATTATTGATCACTTCCTTAAGCCATGTTTTAGCTTCAGAATGGGTCACATTACTGAACAAAGGTGGGGTTTTCTTTTTATGGTTAAACTGCATTACACACTAGAATTGAATATTCCATCTTCACTTTAAACAACTTGCAAATTTGTATACTTTTAATTAAAACAAAACGCAGAACAATGTGGCAGAATTGAATGACATGAAAACTTGACATGGGACACCCTAACCTGTTGAGATGTATCCTCCAGCTAAGTTGTACGAGCTTCAATCACAAATCAAGGTTTTATTTCTAATTCTCTGCCCTAAGTCATAAAGATGTCTACTCTAATGCCTACATTGGAAATGAAGTGCTGCCTTGAACAGCACAAATATTGTAAGACTTTAAGCCTTATCCATCTTGTGACAGGGTCTGCTTCACATTAGGCCCTGGCCTGAACTAGTGACAACACAGCCCAGCTTTGATGGGCCTGCTTTGATGGACCATGCCCTGTCAAAAACACTGAGTCATAAGCCCCCCGAAACTCAATCACAACAATTAGCCTAGGAGCTCCAAAGGAACCTGCAAGCTAGCCAAAGATACATGCTCCATGATTAAGGACATGCCAAACACTGAGGCAGGGACGCACAAAATGTTCAGGAACATTTGGTAAGATTGTAAACTATAACAATATATGGTACGCCTTTTAGTCCTGTTCAATACAGTATGACCAACATGGTCCCATTTGCATGCATGAAAACATGTGTTAATATAAAATACCAATTGCCTGTATTCAGTGTTTATATTGGAACGAATGCAAAGCCATTAGGGAATGAGAATAGACTCAAACAGAGATCAGCAAAGTTTTCCAGGTGTATTATGTAGTAGGCCCACCAAACCAAGCCATCAGTAGTAACATTTAGTTGTGCTGGATAGAACCGGGGTAGAATTTTTACTTTAATATATATTAAATGATGCTTCGCTTGATATAAAAAAATATATATCTTATTATTATACAAAAATGTTGGACCAGGGAAACTTGATTTCTGATCATTAAGAGCACCCTCTAAACTAAATTAGGTGATGAAGTAGTGGTGGCCCAACTACTTCATACACTTCATACACACTGGATGGAATCAGCATGCCGTCTAAGTACACTAATCTAATGTTGAGAAACAATAGTCTTGGAAAACATTTCATAAATGAAAAGTATTCACCTGACCAACCTTTTGTCATTTTCTCCCGTGTGTGGGAGTATCACAGAATAATGAGACTCGCCCCCTTGAGCAAGGGAAGGTATGGACCCTTATGCTCAAATTCAGAGTGTACAAAGGCCATTCTTCACACCCTATGCTCAGAGATAAGACGCAACACATGACCAGCTCATAGAGGTCCCACCCAATGAAGGCCAACATGTACAGTTTAAGGACAGGAAAGGAGGTCTGCTTGCAGCAACACAGGTGCGCCACGAAGAGGTATTCATACACAAACCAAGACAATGGTCAGCTGTGTTGTGGTACCTTGGTTTTGTCACTTTGACTAAACTGACCAAGTGAAACTAAAAGCTACAATTCCTTGGGTGGAGATGGGGGGTTACATAAAGCTTAAACACGAGTGATTACGGCAATTGAAAAGTAGACCCTACCAATTAATTATGACATAATACTGTAAGGATCCAGACATGAAAATTAGCTCATTGATTCCATGTGCTGCGCAAATACACTTAGCAGGTCTCCAGTCTGTTCACATCAACAATCGAGCCCTCAAAACCAAGACACGGCCTTACGATTAAAGATTATATTCAGTGTATAAGCCTACCAAGAGGACTCGTATGAAGCTTGAAAAAGACAAAGCCTTTGAACACAGTGCAGAGACGCCCACCTGGTGTTCACACATTTATTCACTGCAAGGTGCAACCTTTACTCAAGCAGCACTACCGTGTCCCTCTCATCTCCACTCATCTCTGCCAAGTTAAGGTCCCCGAGGTCAGTGGGACACTAAAAATAACAAGCAGGGAAAGGAAGGCTGCCCCCTCTAGCTTGCTGGAGGAATCCCAGCAGAACCTCTAAAGCAGGGCAGCTCCAAGATATACAGACAAATTTAGCACCATCTCTGGAACCCAAGATGAGTTGTGGCGACCCATCCTCTTGCCCATATTGTCTTGCCTCAGGACAACATGTTAGAAGTTATTGAAACCTAGTCTTTGAATAAAACCTCAAAATTCTGTCATCGTGGACTTGCAATTGGCATCATTTTAATTAGCTTAAGATTCTTAGCACAAGCTGCTTGTGCAGTAGTACCAATGGGGTAGCAACTATTTTGTTTCAGAAAATATGTTCTACAAACTACTCTAAATCCATGTAGCTGTTTATTTTATGTCACTTATTGCAAGCGGTGACCTGACCAGCCAAATTATGATTTGGCAGAAGAAACCGTGTTAAATTTGCCTGGACTTTTCCATTGTCATGTGTCATTGGTGATTTCTTAGATTATTGCAGGTAAAGATTTAATCAAATTAAAGGAAATGTCAACCGTGTGAGGATTGGCAACATTACATTGACAAGTTTCCATATTGATAATGTCTAATGAAAAATAAGATTCAAGATTTGTTAACAAACCAGGTCTGTTTTATCAGTTATATCAACATGAGACAAAACTTTATATGAACATCTAAAGGACACTTACTCCCCCATTTATTGGACTACACCTTTTTACTTTCACCTCATCTCACCTCCACCATCCAACTATTTACAATCAAGCGAATTGATTCATGACTGATACACAAACACTTTACAGAGGTTGTACAGATAACAATGTGGGTATTTGCCAACCTCAATTCAAGGCATTTCAGTGACAGTGACAGTGAATTGGAAATGATGTGGTAGATGAAATACCGCAGGGTCATTTGTACTCAATTACTTTCTTTATGGTTCACGATTCCAACATTAAATATGAAATAGCAACATAAATGGCACTATATATACTATTGTTCATACTTGCACTGACATATGTCCATTTGTCCACTATGTCCATTGGACACGTAACAAGTGGCGTAAGGCAGTACAAGAGGAGCAATAACTTAACTTGGTATGCAAGACACATCGACTGTGTCTTTTCTCTGGGACTTGACTACATGTTAACAGACAAAAAAAAAAAGGCTGAGCAGTGTAAATATTAACTTAGATTCTGGTTAAAGAGAGACGGCTAGTCAACGTTAGCTAGCTAGCTAAACATTAGCTAGCTAACGTTCACATCATAGGTAAAACAACCATACTAATTGGAAGAGTAAATAGTGAAGTCTTCAATTCATAAGGATTTGATGTGGCTGGCTCTGAAAACGTGACATGAAGTCATTTGTTATACAAGGTAGCCCCTCGGAAATGTGCAAGTAAAAAAAAAAAAATGATCACGGAGAAAGCTAAGTTTGCAGTCCAACTCTGGCCAACACTTGTAAGCTGTGTAGAAATCCCTGTTCAGAGGCTTCATTTCAATAGCTAAAAGTTCCTCTTCACTCGTATAATGGCAATCAACCTAGTGACTCATTAATAAGAAATCCCATTGAAAAAACAAATTGTTCGTGCTAACAGGCTGTGCTAACAAGACTGGGGTTAGTTGGTATTGGTGCCCCAGTATGAGCTTTTATAAAGGAATAGAAAATATATCTGCCAAAGTCTCTTGTTTTAAATTCATGAGCGTCACAAAACATTGCCGCTCATCATCCCTCTGGATGTGAATGACAAGCCTGCGAGAGGCGCGTTATGTTCAGGTGTCCACGTCACTACAGCTCGAGGATCCATACGGGCCCGCTTCCTCCTCTGCTAGCTTAAAATGGCGCTGAACGCTAGCTAAGGTTAGCCAGGCAGCTAGGAAACTGAGCGAAGGGAGTGTTAAATCATTATACCATGGTAATGCTCCACTTGTACTACCAAAGACATGCCTTTTACACCGATTAACACACGTACATACCTTTAAATTTCAGGTCGGCAGGGGGGTCAAGAATAAGAACTTGATCCAACTTTGACATTTTAGCTTGGGGATGCACTTAAATGCGATATCGGGAAGCCACTGACAAGTGGAAATCCTAGATCCCTTGCCACTACTGAGTCAAATGCTGACTGAGCTCTGTGAACGAGCATGTGGGTCCAAATACTTGAGCGCGCGCGTGCGCGACCTAGTTGCGCGTTCGCTGTGTTGACGACGACGCCGCCAACTGTTGTAATGAGTTGTCGTGTGGTGTACATAAAATAAGATCCATGGTCTATAATAGTTGTTCAGATTAAATAAAAACAATACTATTTTTTACAGCTGTATGGATCTGTGATACAAAGGGTAGCCAAAACATTCAACACTAGATAAGGTTAAATAGGTATATCTAAGACTATTCTGCTAGTCATGATTATTTGATAACATAGAAAAGTTGTGTTGTGTTCTGTCTACTGTTAAGTGTTCAATGTAATTCCGTGATGACATGAGATGTGTAAAACCTGATAGCCGGAACTGTAAGAGGATAACCACAGCCGGAAATATTATTTACATTTTATTACACAGATTAATGTACATTTGTCAATCTGGTCTTCGGAGAATATAGGATTGAATGGCTTAAATTATACTTTCAAGGCAGATTTGTATTTTACTCTGTTAAGGCTAAAATACATGCATCCATTAGTATTATGCTCTGCTATCCTCAGTAAACAAATGTCTTAATAAAAGGGCACTTGTGTGGCATTAACTTTAACACTCTTTAACACTGAATCTATTTGAAATGACAGTAAGTTAGATAGTAGTATTAGATCTTTCTGTAATATTAAGGGTATCATGATAAAAAATAAGGTCAAAAACCACAGATTGAAATCGCCATAGAAAATAGGGAGGGTAAGCATTTTAGTATATTTGTAAACATCCACCCAAAAAAAGATACATTACCTATTTCTACCCAACACTATTTGTAAAATGTTTTATCTGTTGGAAAAAGTGCTGTTAAAAAGTGGTCCAATAATAAGGCACTGATAATGAAGTTTCATGCACTATACATAACAATTAATCACTTTTGTGCAATAACCCTAATGCCCCCGTTGTGATCAGACCATAGCAGGGTACAGTTCCACAAGGGGCCATTCACTGTAAAAAAAAAAAAGAAAAAAAAAAAAAGATGGATGACGTTTGTGTGATGAACACATGACCAATTGGAATATAAAGCTACTGCCGGTTAGGGGTCTGTATGCTAGCCATATTCTGCTACATGTCAATAATTGTACACATTAATAGCTCCAATAAATCCAACCAAATCACCAAATGATTGAGTGCCACAGAGCAAGGACACTCAATGAAAAATGTATAGAATGGACATTTCCACTATTTTAAAATGTTGTCCTCTGCTGCAAGTACCATATTTAAGGTTTATGGTTATGTTATGTAATAAAAAAATATTCAAAATGAGATATGTTCAATACTACAGCAACCAAAAATAACCATATTGGTGTAATTTTACCAATGTTGGATAACACCAAGTAAAACAGCTTTTTTTATCTCTCTCTTTTTTTTTTACAGCTATGCATGCAAACTACAGGAATGTCAAACGATTATGCCAAGTCAAAAATACACCAGTGTGGTAATCTAAAAACAGCATGTTGTAGTTCATACATGACACCACCTGAGGGAGACAAACAGCCTACCATCGACTCAACCGAATGTGACTCAATACTCTTGTCACACACACGCAGACACAATAAAACACCCAGCAATCAGCCTGATACCTTTGTTCTCTGCAAGGCCACCACTATAAGAGACAGTTGGTACTCCCTTTTCCTGGAAGTGAGGAATGTATGTTTTGCAGCCTGCATCCATAAAGGATGGGGCGGTGGGGGATGTATTCCTGGAGATGGTGAAAGGGTTGAGGGCTGGAGGGGTTAGGACTAGCAGCACCTCCTAGTGGACGGTGGGGGTTGCTGGGTGAGCTTGAAAGACTCGTTGCTCTCCACCTCTGGGTTTTGCAGGGGTGGAATCTGCTTGCCTGAAAATATGGAATAGGCCCATGATTAGGTCATGTGCGTCATACAGGCCAACACGTGTGACGTCACATAGTAGATGTTATGGGCACAATTTAGTTTGGAAGTACATGATGACCAATGCGGAAATTGTACACGCAGAGGAATGCACACACATAAGAATTAGTAAAGAATAGAATACAATGCAGGAAACCTACTGATCTTCTGGAAGAGTTCCTCAACGTTGACAGCGTTTCTAGCACTAGTCTCAATGAAAATTGCCGCAATTGACTCTGCAAACTCCTTTGCTTCCTTCATAGGCACTTCCCTGTACAGCAGCAAGAGAGAGAGAGAGAGAGAGAGAGAGAGAGAGAGAGAGAGAGAGAGAGAGAGAGAGAGAGAGAGAGAGAGAGAGAGAGAGAGAGAGAGAGAGAGAGAGAGAGAGAGAGAGAAAGAGGAAATAAATTTCTGTCTTGCAGAACTTCCCCACCGATGAACAGGCCAGGGTTAAACCCTTGATGTGAAAGTATCCACTCTCGTTGTTTGACCCTCCTCCTGCCCAACTCAGGTTCTGTTCGGAGGTTAACTTAGCTCGTCTACGGCTTGGCTTGGCTAGGAAGCTGTTCCATTATCTTGATACTGTTTTTGATAAACACATGACGGTTAAAGCTGCAATCACAAATTGTGTTGATTGTGTTTTGATTGAGAACCATGAGACCTAATCAACACAATTTAACGAAAACCAAGTGGGGCGAGCAAAAGACAGTTTATAGACAGATCGATTTTGCAATACAATAGAAAGCTATTGAGATCTGAAGGGGGTGAAAGCTCCAGTCCATTTGAGGAGAAAAGAGATGTGACACTATATAAAAAGGAAACAACTCAGAATATGTGTGTGTGGGATTTGACTTATGTACTGTGTCTGTGTCTACTGGAGAAAATAAAACATGGATCATTCTGACCCTGAGGGCTATCAAAGCTAATTAGATAAAGATGAAGGCTGATGGCCAGCTTAGAAGTTAAAGCATTCAATGACAACAGCACTTGTAATGCATAGTACGGAGTGTAACTCAAAAGTAGTGTTACAGAAAAAGACTGACGACTGCAGAGTAAAGCAGAACTGCTTCTTCTAAGTCCAAAATAGACCAAAGAACCAACACACCTCAACAAAACACATGGTTGTGAATCACAGTATACAAAGCAATGACAAAGAAGAGAAGCAATCCCACCTGATGTCTCCTAGGTCGTTCTTGTTCCCGGCTATAGCTACAACAATGTCCTCTGGACCATGCTCCTTAAGCTCCTTCACCCACTTCTTCAGGGTCTGGAAGGAGTCCTTGGAAGTGGAGGAAATGAGGGTAGAGCTTCAGATGGATTTGAGCATTGTGAAGATAAATGAGGAATGTAAAATTTTATAATTTCTTAAGAGCTGAGATATTATGAAGTAAACTAAACTAAACACTGATTGATTGTAGGCTTATAATTTAACCTTTATTCACTTTTCGTTGTTTACGTTCATTACGGATGGATCGTAGCCAACTGAAAATGTGTTCAGGGTGACCCCTTCCTTGTAGTCTTGCAAAAAGGATCATTACGTTGCTATACCAGTTTAGTTATCTCCGAAAATATGTACAGGATGACCACTTCCTTGTAGTTTTGAGATAAGGATCGTTACGTTGCTCTTACCAGTTTAGTAATGTCATAGACGATGACAGCTGCAGCCGATCCTCGATAGTACATAGGAGCTAGCGAGTGAAACTAAAAAAGGAAACATCATATTATTTAACAGAAAACTATCAAGTAATCTGTTCAAGCAATATAGCAAATAAAAAAAGGAAATAGCCTAGTAGCACAACAACTTCTTTCCGGCAGGCCTGTGTGTACACATTAGAACTTCAATTTAATCTCCTGAATTTCAACAATGAATTATAAAAATGGCATAAACTAACATAGACCCTAGATAAATTATCATGAATCCACGATATAAAGACACTTTATACAAGGACAGTGAACATCTCATGCTGAATATTATGTGTAATGTATACGAAAGTATGGCTCACAATGCACAAAAGGGTCAATAATATAAATCATAAATAAATCATAAAATAATTGAGAATTCATGTTTACAAATGAGTTAATGTTTTTGTTGTTTTTGTTGTGAAATAACACACCCTTTCCTGTCCGGCAGTGTCCCAGATCAGGAATTTGTGGAGTTCATGCCCAAACGGCACTGTCTTGGTGAGGAATGACGCACTGTGAAACATAAAGATAACTATCTGTACTTTTCAACACAATGTTTTGTAACAGTCCCACAGAGCAGTGATTCTGAGGTACAATGCACAAATGAAATTTGTTTGTTCAATTTTACTGTTCTAGTTTCTCCATCCTGCATGCGTAGATGAATTGTACTAACCTACAGATATAACATGTTTTCCAATTTTTTGGAAACAATAGAACATATAATAGTAGAACATTAGACAATAACAATAACATTCTCTCTCTCACTCAGATATTATGCCTATACTAAACTGGAAATAAGAGAATTAGTATCAGAGAATATACCCTAATAATATTAGGTTCTACATCAGAACCTTTCAGACAATAAAGAAAATATGAATTATATTTTTGTGACATAAGTATGTAGATGAAAATAAAAGAATAAATGTAAATCTTCATTTTCTCAATTATGGTCTATGCATGGTTCCATGCTTCCAGTTCTCGGAATAAGCAGGGTGGTATCTGTACAATAAATGTATAAGGAAAGATATAGTCCTTTTTGTAAATAAGATGCATACCTGGCTATGTTCTGTATATGTTTCATACATGTTTTCTTTTTAAATGTATATTTTTCAGTCTCATAATATATACACTTTATTTTCAACAAAAACAATATTAACTTCAAGACTGGGATTTCTGTACCCCTCCTGAACTTGTATGTTATTTGTATTAACATGTACTATGTGTTATTTTCTTACCGTACCAAAATAAAATAAACGTCAATACTTCGAAAGTGAACGCATGATCACTACGACCGTTTAACAAAGAAAAGAGTTCTGACCTATGGTCTATAATTTGATCATATGAGGCATATCCGCTCCGTAAATTGATTGATAGCCTACACATTACAAATCCCCGAGGGAAAACGGAGTAATAATGTTTTTAATGTTCTTTGATCTTACCCAATCGTTGGACTTATGTTGTGGTCAAAATGGTCTTGCACGAAACGGCATACAATACTTGACTTTCCAACTCCTGTGTCCTAAAATAATTAAGTGAAAACGTGATTCATTGGTCATAACACTTTTGTCATGGATATATGGTACACAAAAATAATTGTGGTGGAGTTCTTGATTTCGCCCTGGATCATTGCAAAATATTGCGTATTTTTAGTACCATTGTCGGTGACGTTAGGCTATTTGCCACATAGCACACATAAGGACGATTTTCTTACAGCAACTAGCCGGATGATGACGTAATGGTGGAAAACAAAAACTCTTACAAAAATGCAAAGAAGAGGGACAATCATCAAAAGACGAGGCCAGTTGATTGAAAATATAAGTAAAACTAGTCCAAACCAACCAAACAGATCTTTAAGAGTGACGTATTAGGCTTTTCAAATGACCGATAGACCCTATGTAGCCTTGGGCGAACAATCATCAGAGGTGTTTTCCTAAATTTAAAAGAAATCCGGAAATGAAAGAAAAACAATCATTCGGACCGACTCCAAAGATTAAAATATTCGCCACATCAATCGACAGTAATATGTCGATTGGCGTTTCAATGTTATGCTACAATCAAGAAGTGGTAGGCGCACAGAAAGAATGTTGCAAACTTATCTTCAAACATGAAAACGTACCCCCAAAAGACAGACCTTGAGCTCCCTTATCGCCATTGAAAAGCAGTTAGATCATATTATTGAAGATGTTCTTAATGCCTTTGTCCAGCCATGATTTTCTTTTCTTGGATAACAAAAAGGAACCCAACCCCTAGACAAGAGTGACCATCTTTAAGAATATAACGGAACTCAGTCGGAACAAGGACAGTCTCATAGTCACGTGGTACCTTCGGTCTCTGTACTGATGGGCCTGCCCTGCACTATACTTATCTAGTTTTGTTTGGTCTATGGTTTACTTATTTATTGAGGTGACGATGGGTATGCGAGCAAGTATGAGGAGGCATGGGGAATAGACGAAAGATCAGTTGGAATAAACTAAGTGTACTCATTTGTGTATTCAAATACGTGAAAACACCTTCAACAGCCTATCAGTGACTTTATTAGGAGAAAATAAACACAATGATTCACATAGGTTGTCAGTTTATTCTTCACAGTATTAATCTGTCTGCAACAATAAGCTACAAAAGCCTGGGATCATATGAAAATACCTTTATGAGAAGCGCATGATTTCCTTCTAGTATTAACCGGTTTCAATCACAAGAGATTAACGAATAGTAATTGTGATTACCGAAAAAGTGACTGCTTTGATAAACCAATGTCTAACGCAGGGGCAATCCCACTAGCAGACTTCATGAAGATCAGTAATAATAATACAAATAATATAAGACAATGAGCTGAAAAATACAGTATATTTGCAAAATGTTACATTATATACATAAAGTAGGCTGTGCCTTTGCTTTACATATCACAGATACAATAGAATACCACAGTACTTTCGCAATAGTCAGTTACTATGAATGATTGACTTTCACAATAAAACTGGCAACTGAATGTATGAAAGAGAAAAAAAAATCAGCATTACTGCTTCGACTAATCAGGTTACATACGTTCATACTTTGTCATTACAAGACATGCGTTAGCGTTCCAGTAAATTGAATCCACATCTCAAATGTCAGCTGTTTTGTTAAGTCTGATGTAACAGAGAAAAGATAATTATGGTCTCATGATTGCATTGAAGAAATAACCAAAAATATATATTAACGGAAGGTGAAGGTTGAAAAAAAGCAGTTTTACCTGACTTAATTATTGAATGTTTTTTTTTTTTTATACATGTAGCAGTGAAGCGTGCACTTTTGTCATGTAATGGACATGTCTTCGTCCGATGGTCAGGTAAGTTTATTTTCATTTGCAGTTCCAACAACCAATCAAACACAGTAACTACAATATATTTATAGATACATTTATATATTAATAAAAAGCCAGTTAATTAAAATCAATGCAGTTGAAAAACAAACAAAAATATTCTTCCATCACACCCAGAGCACTATTTAAATATATAATACACAGATTAACAGTAAAGTCATCATTTATCACAGAGCTTTTTCGAGAGGCCCTTAGTGGTTGTCATGGGAAACTTGTCCAGTTATGGCATAATGATCAAGTTTCAATTGTCTCATATGGTGAAACTGGAGAGAGGGGTAAAGAAAATACATTGTCTTCTTGATTAAATTCTTCAAGCTCTGTTGACAGAATAACACATTGGGATCTCCTTTGCCAGCCTACCTTCTCATATCATCATTGTATGCCCTATCTAGCACTGAGAGAGAGAGAGAGAGAGAGAGAGAGAGAGAGAGAGAGAGAGAGAGAGAGAGAGAGAGAGAGAGAGAGAGAGAGAGAGAGAGAGAGAGAGAGAGAGAGAGAGAGAGAGAGAGAGAGAGAGAGAGAGAGAGAGAGAGAGAGAGAGAGAGAGAGAGAGAGAGAGAGAGAGAAGACAAGAAGATAGAGGGAGTTAAACAAGGAAAAGAGATACAGAGTTACTCAAACTGTTGAGAGAGACAAAGGTAATTTCCTGTTGGCTTTGCAATATTGGCCTAATCTTTTACTCCTATGGTTCCAAGGAAGCATTGAATGCATTAAGGGGACCCACCAACGGTCTGTGTGAGGCCAATGACAACAGCACTGAGAGACGTACGGCGGCTCAAAGCCACTAACGTGGTAAAATAACATGTGACCTCTGATCCTACCACCACCCTCTCCCCTTCCTCTCACATGTTGGCCTCCCTCCTGTCTTTGCTCGGCGAGGGCTTGGACGGCTCCTTGCTAGCTTTGCCGTTGGCGGATGCCGTGGCGGCCGGGTCAGCGGTGGCGGCTGCTGCGCTGGCGGCAGCAGAGCGTTTGGCAGGCTCCTCGCCGCGGGCCTCGGGGCTGGGAGGAGCAGCTGGCGTCTGCTCGGCCGCGGGCAGAACGCTCTGCTCCTGCTGCAGCTTGTGGCTCTGGAGGAGGCGCAGCTGGACACGCAGCTCCAGGATGGCCTCCTGCTCTTCATGGATGGCCTGGTTCAGGTGGGTGTTTTTGTTCTGGAGAGGAGGGGAGAGAGAGATAGAGGAAGACAGACACAAGGCCGGAGAGCGTTTAACACAACACACCGGTTGTACGATCAAAGTAAGGTCATGTGAATGGAGTTTATGCTATTTCCATTTGTCGGAGTGCAAATCACTTTGATGTGTATCGTTAAATAAATCGAATACATTTTGGAATTAAAACTCACTACTAAAATACAACAGCTGACGGAACTGTCTCTGTTATTGGGATGGTTGCTCCCGTATGACAAGTGTCACAACCTGGCACCCACTTGAGCCAATCAGAAACAACCAATGCAATAACTTTAAGCGCTCCAACGTAACCCTCTCTCCACACACCTCCAGTTCCTCGTTTTGCTTCTGCAGGTCTTCCAGAATGAGCTGCAGCTCCTCCTCGTCTTCGCTCTCACTCTCGCTGTCGGAGGAGTACTCCTCCGTCTCGCTGCGGCCCTGCTGGCGGCTGGAGACAGGGTGCCACACAGGGCTTTAGCAGTGCACAGCCCCCTCAGCTCAGGATTCTGCTAGCATCTCCAAAGCCCAAATCACACGGCCGGGTCGGGACAAAGTAGACAAGTCCCATATAAAGCAAGCAAACAAATACTGGCCGCTACATTCGTTCTCTGTGTGCTTTGCTTCGTTATAACTATACAATTCTATTTCTTTTTTTGGGTCGTGCTACAAATATGAACCAAAATTAAAATGGACAACTTGTGTTCATGGCACACTATAGAATGAGGTCAATGATGAAAATACCTCCAGAATCTTTTCACTTTTATCATTATCCAAAGAAGTGCAGCAACGTCCGTTGCATTTAATTCAATTTCATTGTATTTCACTTTATGGCATTGCCGCACTGGCATGTGGTCTTTGTGCTGTCAAAAGAAAGAGTGGCCAGTGGCTTTGCCCCTAAAATGACACATTTCCAGGCCTGCCTGGTAATGAAGTGAAGGAAACTTTAATGTATAATACATTATACATTATGCTTTAAAGTTTTCTTATGTGTAACAACCGTAGGCAAGATTTGAGCATTGTAAAGACAAAGAGCGGAAAAGTGCAGAAGAGGGCAGGAGTTAGAAAATAAACAACCAAATAAAGACATGACTTTCCTCTCTGCTCCCTCCCTCCCTTAAGTCCTGCACCATTAAGATGATAAGGTTGTGTGCACGAATGGGATTGACCGGAAAGATTGATTCCCTGAAACAACTTACATTTGACCTACTGCACCTTTAGGACTCATCTAACATAAAAATACATCATCATCCATAATAAAATAAATCTAAGCGAGGGGACAGTACCTCTGTATGTCGGCTATCTCGGCTCTCAGCCTATCGATCTCCTCCTTCTCGGTAGCGATCTGTCTACGCAGCTGCTGCTCCAGGGACAGGAGCTCCTCCTGCTCCGTCAGGATCTCGTTCTCCTGAGAACACACAACCATGGAAGCAACGGGATTAAATAAGATCTGGATACTGGACAGAGGAGCACAAATATTGACAGTGGCGTCGGGTGTCACTCTTGACATCTTTAATGCGATAGAAAAACGCTCCTGTCAATCATAATAATAAAATTATTGAAAAACTGCTGGCATGTGTTTACAGCGATTCTGTGAAGCTAACCAATTAGTTCAGTTTCTCGGTATAGGATGCTGTCATTAACTGTAGCCTGCACCGAGGACAATTCGTACAATTCTTGCTACCGATCACTGATGTAGGAAAATAGATGTATATTGATAAAAAGAGACAAGATATGCCAAATCCTGGGCAGTTCATTACCTTTTACATATTCTTTTTTGCCCATATATGAATGCATCCTTACCTGTGCAAGAAGAATATTGATGACTTCCTCCTCATTCTCGTTCATTTCCTCCTTAGAAACGTCCTCTTTAGATAGACTGGCTATCTCCTGGGCTATCTTGCTCTCACACTCCTAAAGCACATTACAACGTAAATTAACCAGTAAATACACGTTTTTTGCATTCAAAAAAAGTTTCTAGTACCCATGTTATTGTCACAGTGCTCTTTGACATTTTATTCACAAGCTTCGACGACTTCAGTGCTGTATCATCATAAAAACGACTACAATTTATGTAACAAACTGTGCTGTGTTTCTAACTATAGATCTGAGTCATCAGAAATGGAAGAAATAGTTGGGTGTGGAATTCTTTTTTTAAGATACGATAACTACCTTTGGAAAATTATACTATACAACATAACAGCACATATTATTCACATGGAAGAATGCTTTGTACAGAATGACATTCAAAATAGGAAACAGACATTACAAAGGCAACATAGATGTGAAATTTGCATTAGAAAGACTCATCCTGTCCAGAACTCGCCTGCCGCTTCGCCTCTCTCAGTTTGCGCTTGAGGGCCGTCAGGATGCGCTGGACCTCCCAGAGCCGCTCCTCCTTGGACAGGTCCTTCACGCCGGCCTGCAGGTCCCTGTGCAGGCAGTTCAGCAGGAACTCCTGACCACACACACACACACACATACAAGTTTGCTTTTAGCTCTTTCAATGGTGCCCCATATCTAAAGCAACAGCAATTAGCCAACCAATTAGCAAATTTCCCCCTGGGGATCAACTAAGTATATGTGATTCTGATAAATTATTACAAACATTCTGGACAATGAATTGGACAACAAACAAATCATTGTCTGTTGACAGCAGGGTTACAAATGATTGCGCTGTGTGTGTGTGTGTTGACTATGGGATAAATAATACATAATTTCCTATTCTTACAGTACCCCGTGAACCTAACAGAGAGTGGCAGATGTCCCTACGATGGACAAGTCTTTTCAGTTATCATGAGCGCAAATGTTTTGGCAGCAGCAGACACATGGACAGCCAGCGGAGGTCAACTATATACAGGACGCTGCATTCTAACAATGCATCAATTAAATTCAAGCACACCAAATCAGGTTTAATATAATAGAGTTCTGATATCTTTGCACCCAGGCATATAAGAATCGGGAAAGGGCCACTTCGTGAATCCTCTAACAGAAAATACTCAACCAAATGTGTCTGCTATACATACCATACCGCCAATGATGGAATAAATGTTTTGTAGCCACTGAGGTCCTGTTCAAGATCCTATTGAGGGTCTGTGTGGTGTGTGGACTCGCCTGTCTTCGGATCTCCTCTTTGATGCTCTCCTGGGTCTCGGGCAGCGCAGGCATGGTGGCCATGTTGGACCAGCGCAGCGGGCGCACCACGGGCCTCAGGACCAAGTCTCCAAACAGCTCCCTCACATGGGTGAAGAACACGTACAGCACTCTGTTCCCGATCTGAGCAGGAACAGGAGAACATCTCCAATCAGGCCCAATATCTAGTACGGCCTGGTCTCTAGTCAGGCAGTGTCTCTAGTCGGGTCTAGTCTCTAGTCGGGTCTAGTCTCTTGTCGGGTCTAGTCTCTCGTCGGGTCTAGTCTCTCGTCAGGCCTAGTCCCTCGTCAGGCCTAAACCATAGTCAGGCCTAAACCATAGTCAGGCCTAGACTCTAGTCAGGCCTAGACTCTAGTCAGGCCTAGACTAGTCAGGCCTAGACTCTAGTCAGGCCTAGACTCTAGTCAGGCCTAGACTAGTCAGGCCTAGTCTCTAGTCAGGCCTAGTCTCTAGTTAGGCCTAGTCTCCAGTCATTCTATCGTAAGGCTTGGTGTATTACAACCCATACAGATTGTTCAATGCCACGTAAAAACACCTTATTACAAATAAAGTAAGCCATATGGAAGCAAAGAGAGTAGTTCTTCTGTGATATTACATTACCCCTCTCCGTTTTACCTGGACGGTGGGGTTGAGCACGATGGAGATGTTCTGGATGTTCATCTTGGTGTCGGCCTCGCGGGCGATGACGTGGTCCATGTGTGTAACCAGCCAAGCCAGGAGCAGCCTGCTGCCCGGCGCCGCCTCCGTCAGCAGCCTCTGGAACTCCGCCACCTTCTCTGTCTCCGTCGGCCGGCCGCAGGCGTCCTCAAAGCGTTGCGCCAGCTCGCGGCCCAGCAAGTTGTCGGGCAGCTCGCGCAGGTACTGCTTCAGCAGGCTGGCCACAGTGTGGGGGTCGTACTCCTCCAGGCAGGGGCACTCCTCGCGGTCGTAGGCCGCTTTCAGCTCGTCCACCTTGGACTTCATACCTGGCGGTGGGGGGAATGGGGAGGTGGTGGATGAGAGTCAGGTTATGATTTGGGACATGGGATTCCTCTGTTAGGAAGAGAGAAGCTGTTGAATCCAATAGGGATCACCATAGCTATCAGTATCACACCAAGGTAAAATATGATCATGATTAAGGAAAAACTCAACATTCTGCAACATTCTGCAATGTTCAGTAAAAGTATGGAAATTATACTTGGTATTGGACACTAATTATACACAGTGGCAAATATGTTCTGGTGCATCCCTGTAATTAACTGAACAGACCCAGATATTAACTATTGACATACATACACTTTCTAGCATAAATACAGAGGACTGTCTGTTTGCCACTGCAAATCATCAATCATAGAGGAGCAGAACAAAGAGGTTTCCATACCTGACACTCGGTAGATGCCCTCACACTTCATGCCGTAGCTCTCGATGTAGTCCACACACTCCCTGAAAACTGCGGGCAGCTGGATGCAGTCATACAGGGCCGTCCTCTTGACGGCCTCAGCCAGGGGGGCCCCGAAGATGGGCCTGAAGGCGGGGGCCTCCACGGGCACCGGCACGGGCTCCACCTCGACCGGCTTTTTCTTCTTCTTCTTCTCCTTCCACTGCTTGACCACATCGGCGGCCGTCAGGTCCTTGGACTTCTTGTCCTTCTCCTTCTCCTTGTCCTTCTCCTTCTCCTTGGGCTCCTTGGGGCCCTTCTCCTTCACCTTGAAGTCCTTCTCCTTCTTCTTGGAGAAGCTGGGCTTCTTGAACACGTGGATCCCCTTGGAGCGCTTCATCTTGGAGGGGCTCTCGGCCTCGTCCGCCGAGCTGTCCTCCTGGAAGGCGGCGTAGCCCTCGGCTGGAGGCAGGTAAGACGAGGCGCAACAAAAGGTTAGAAAAACGGGTGGGGGAAATGGATATATATCGTTAGCCTTGAATCGGATCTCCCTCTTACAGCTGCGGTGGAGGCAAAGAGCGAAAAGGAAAATAAAACGGGAAAGTAGGTTGGTGGGGAGAGCAGGGACTTGGAGGAGAAAAATATAAAAGAGGTCAGTTACTGAATTAGCATCATAGCTCCCAATGCACCAGGCAGGCTCCTCTTTCTGAACTGGTTGACTGTTGGAACTGTCGTCATCATCCTCTAATGGCAGGATCTACTATTAGTCAGACTACATTAGTGCCCTTTTTATTTGGTCGGTGCCACCCTTATAATCACTAGTCTATTGTTTAATGAAAATAAAAAAGGAGGTACCGGCTATGATCAGGTGCCTGGGATACACCTATGATGGACTATGGGTGTGCTCTGAACTAGCTCTCCCACAGTGACCTGGTTGGAGGGCTAAATATAGGCATGGAAAGTAAACTCAACAAGATATCAACAGAATATGCATACAGTAGGAATATGTAAAGGGTATTTTACCATGTATAATGCTTACAGAGTGGGCTTGTCATACAAAGAAAAAGTGGACAGTTCACATATCATATTCCAATGTTTTTAGATACAAAATAAATAAATAAATAATACTATACAACAATGACATCAGTGAAATTACACAAGTTTGGCAATATGGTGGACATTATTGACATTTAATCCTCAATAACTAAAACTAAATGAGTGAAATTAAACTCTAAACAGCCATGCCAACATGTTAATGTTAACTAAATCAACCCTTACTTGGTTAACAACATTAAGACTGTTGGGAAGAAAAGGGAAGAGGTAGGTTTGATTGGTAAGAGTTGAATAGGTTTTAGAATGCAGTTCACAATAATAAGTAAATTTGTAATGTTAACGTTTATTTATTTATTATTTATTTATTTATTATAGTCTGTCAAATGGGTTTGGTCTAATTGGACGCTTTTGCACTCCTTGCCATCCACGAAAGGAGGGATCCCTCCTATGTTTTCCTTCTCAAGGAATACACAGGCGGAATAATCGGCTAGGTTTTGAGGGCTTAAAGTGAGGCAGTGACACCCTTTGAGATCCACTGCAATACACGATTTACTGAAAAACCTGACTTTCAGCAACCGTGGGATGTCATGTCTTACTTCTCTTCTCCTTCTTCTTGAACTTGTTCTTCTTCTTGCCGTGGTCCTTGTCGTCCTCCGACAGGTAAGGGTCGGCCGGCTCGTGGTGGTGGTGGTGGTGGACGTCGTGCGGCGGTGAGGGTTCGCCTGTGCGGTACAGCCCGGGGAACTTGGTGGGGCTGACCTCCTCGGAACTGGGGGTGCGGGCGGCGCCCCCCGGGTGCTCCGCCCGCCGCTGCTCCGAGGGGCTGCCGCTTGGGGGCAGGAAGCACTCTGTCATGGCTGCTCTGCCCTGCTCAGGCCTCTGGCGGCAGGGGGCATTACATCACACCTGCCGGGAACAACACACACACACACACGGATGAGGAGGTTCAAAGTAGCAGAGATGGTGGTACTGGGGTTTTGGACACAATGACAGTGTCAATGTTCTGCTCAGCGCTTGGATTTTGTATATGGCCGAACTCTGCTCTTGTTCACTACGATAGAATCGGTAGGTGATCCAGGAGTATATCAGGGTGGACTGCAGTCGCTTTTAATGAGCGTTAAGCATTCGGCTGGGAAACACTGCCATTGTATTCATGAAAGGGGCTTGCGGCATTAAAGACTTGTTTATGACTGCTTTATGCTCAAGGAAAGTGTTGTTGACTAGGTCACAACAATAACAGCTACTAGTACTGCTGCATTTTACTGACAATATACTATATTTCAACAAAGAATCAATAATGTTGGAAAAATATATATCACATGGATTCTGGATGTATGATATTCTCAGAAAAATATAAACAAAAAATGTAATGTTTTGGGGATTATGAAACAGACAATAAGTCCTGTATTGTGAGGTGCAAATGAAGTGCACAACTTAAACATGTTATTGTATAGTTATGCTAGTAAATGCCATTGGTATTCATTGCCATCCATCCACTATCAATACATTGCTAAATGTTGCCTTTAGCTGAATCTATGGTAGAATGAAAGAATGAGCACAACAGCTGCAGAAGTAATATATACCCACCAGATGGGGCTATGATATTAAACAAATATGATGGTAATCTTTTAACAGGGCATATAAAGAGTCAGCAAGAGTCAGAGTCAGCAAAAAATAAATGCTCTGTATTGCTAAAACAACAGCTTAGCCTGGATCATTATGGTTTAACCCATTCCAGCAACCTAAAACGAATAAGCTAGCAAATATATAACATAAGAGGATTAATGACGTAAACATGGCATTATAATACTAATAGTAAACTACTAACGGGCATTAATAGAGTGTTAAATGTAAATTACTATTTTGAGATCACAGAGACGTACAGTAATAAAAATACCAAATGAGCTTTAGGCATATAGTCTAAAGCTACATGCCAAGAAAATGCGAAACCGTTAACTGTAAAACATGCCATTGTACATGTGTAACGTTATGTATAGAAAAGTAAAACAATTCAGCATTCACCAAGAGATGAACACAAGCTGCTGTCAGCATGTTTAGCTGACTACCCATGTCCTCTGTTCACACTCCAGGTCGTTGCAAACATGTCGTTGGCCAGAAATAAGGCAAGTGGCTGGACAATACAAGCTTATACTATTAAAGTTAAATAATTAAATTAAATCAATATACTGTGCACTTGTGAGCTAAAATGAAGAGGCCCATATGCTAACAATATAGCTAGATAGCTACCTAGCTAAGCTAGTTGATTCGCTAGCCCAACAGTCAAATTTAGCCCCCTATTTTTAAAAGCAATCCTAATATAAAATGAGTAAGTATTATATGTACTGCAGTATCGTTTGTAACCAATATCGTGGTGCCAAACACTCAAACGATAAAAGCAAGTAACTTTACCAACTAGTAGTCCGTTCGGTCAATTTCACAGTAGAGCTTCCGGCTTTCTATATACTAAATAAACCTTTCTGAGTTTGCGCAACGGCTCAGCATAGTAGGAAATGTAGTTCAATAATTGCACATAAACTACAAAAATAAATTTCATGGTGCAGCTAAGCCAATCAAATTAAAGATGTAGAACAATGATCTACATCAATTATAATACTAACACATCGCTCTGGAAACCATAAAGACTGTTTAGTTTGTGGTCATATTGTATTTGACAAGTAATTTTTCACAACATAAACTAATAGTGTACAAAGTGTAGCTGGGAATATTCATTTTCATGTAAATTGAGTGTAACCACCTGTCATTCTTATTCACGCGTCCCCAACCCTGTGGTGAAATTCAAAATATTGATGATCGTCACCATGGCACATGGAACGCGTTAGTTCCATGCTATATTTGGTGCTCTTCTCTCTCACATAACCCACAGCTGCGCTGGCAAAAAAAACAAGGTCCTGATTCAATATCATTAAAGAAAGACAAACAAAGTCTCTTTGTGCCTTTAACATATTTAGTCCTTGCAAACTACTGTTGCTTGCCAAGTGGGAACAGAATCAGCGATAGTGCCTTTGAAATGCATTTTGGCATGACAAAGGAGGGTTGTGTAGCAGTAAAAGATTGGCATCAGTGAGCTCCCTCTCTTGAGACAGACAGAGAGCAGTGAACACCTGTGGACGAGAATGGTATAATAACAACTTTGTTTCCCCAGGAAATGATGCGTTTCCTGGCCAGCATAATGCTTAACTAAGACTAAAGAATGAGAGAACGGAGTGACGGGGTGACGCAGGAGAAAGACAAACATTGACCATTCAGCCATGCCATACGCCTTCTACCGCTCATTATCCAACAAATCAACGTTTCAAATCATAACATTTCTGCCACACACAGTAAATACATCCACACGTCAGTCACCAAATCTTGTTTTATTTGGCATCCCATAGGACATTTAGCGGATCATTGTTGTAGAAATACATTATTCATATACACCTCTAGTAAAAAAAAAAAAAAAAGACGGATCTAAAAAATATACAGTGAAACGTAACGGCAAGATACAAAACAATAAGGAAGAGCAAAGTGGGGAAGGAGGAGATATTTTACAAGGATATTTTAAACCATTAACACACACCAGTCATAGCTTTTTTCTATGCCTTCAGTCCACATGTAGGTACATACATTAGGTTCCCCACATCACATGCACCCACAATTCAGAACAAACAGTTCATGCACTTCACAGCCTTGCTGCCGTAGTCCACACACTCGGGTCCAATGCACTGGCAGCACGCGTTGTGGAACCACCGGTACTTGGATCCGCCCATGGACTCGCAGTAGAGTTTACACTGGCGGATGGACACGCAGTCGTCAAAGTACACCACAGTGCACATGTTGTCTGCGACGGAAGAGACAGATGGGGACACATGAGTCACACATTTGAGCCATGACATGACTTTAGCATCCAGGAATGTGCAGGGATTTAAGTGACAATAAACCGAAGCCACATCTCTCTTTCTTTTATAACGTGCGTAACGACAGAGGGGCGGCCACATGGTTTTCGGTGTGCTTAATGAGCTCTGCGGGAAATGCTCATGTTCATGAGTGTGTCTTTTTATAGCTAATAAGCATTGGGTCGGAGGACAAGAGCCAAAACAGCTCCAGAGAAAATAAAAATAAAATGCCATTGCCGTTTCACCAACCAACACCACCGCACTGAGGTTTCCAACTTTCAGTTAAAAGTAGAAAGTAAATACAGTTTTCCTTTAAGCTATGCCATCTTTTTTTTACTGGTGTATTTGTTTGTTTGTTTAGTTGTGAATTACCTTGTGTGTCGTAGCTGGCGTGAATGCTGTTGCCGGGGAGGGAGACGTTTTGGTGCTGGTCTTCAAGCGTCTCCAAGAAGGACACCAGGTTCTCGTGGTGAGACAGCTCCTCCGCTACAGGGAAGGACACCACCATCATGTTGATTGGTGCTTCGCCCTCCGTCAGCGCGCGAAACAGCGACGGGATTGGCCGGTGCAGCTCCTCCACGGTGCTCTTGGAAGTGGCCGGAGAGTCGCTGTAGTTCTTGGGATTACACATGCCTGGTACGGAAACAGAAGGCGACATGCATACGCAGGAAATGAAGGAAACAACATTTGACATAACTGGTGAAACAAAAGTTAGATTGTTTTATTCTTGAGTTTCATTCACTTGCTTCGAAAAAACGAATGAACAACCAACCGTGTCCATGCTTAGTGTCTTTTGAAGACTACATTTCATTATTAAGCACAGTAGCAAATCACTTGGCAAACACCCCACACTCACATACATGACTTTCTTAACCCTATTAAATGAGTCAAAGTGAATTTAAGCTTATGGGTGAATCATTCAATAGGGAACCAAAATCGACACAGGAATTGGATTACACACCAGCGGTAAAAAGCAAAAGCCAAAACAGCTGTTTTGGATGAAGCATACACGAATCTTCCCTCCATCCCCTCCCTGCTGTCCTCCCTTTCCTCTAAAAACACAAACTGTCCTCTCCCCCAATGCTTGTCTACCGGTTTGCCCCTGTTAGGTATAACCACTCACAGACACGCACTTCAAAAGCCAAGCGTTTGGCACCGACAACATGTTTAAAATGGAAAATTACTTAAAATGGACATGAAGCTCGCACCGTGAAAACAATCTCATAAATGAGAAAGATCGACTCGCCCGAAGCTCAGGCTGTCTTCTGCTGTGTTAACAGAGGAAAGGTTTGTCCAATAGGAAAACTCCTTGACAAAAAAACATCTGTAAGCCAGCAGTGAGTTGTGCGCTAGCAGTGTCATGTGCTTTTATTTGACGCTGACCACATGAAAGAATTTGATCTAAAACCCGCTTGTCAACATGCACCATAATATCTGCCAATCAAGAGACGATCTGAAGGCCCATTGGCTTGAAGGGCAGTTCAGATGAAGACAGAACGGAGTAATTATTATAATGCTTTTCTGCTCCACAAAACAGCTGGTGTTTTGTTCACTCGCTTGTTTATACACCCCCACTGCGCGCACCAGCAAAGAGCATGAGGTCAAAGTTCACGGGGAAAGGGGTTGACCTTACTTTTCTGGGCTCTGCTTCTTTTGATCTACTGGAGTCTCTGAGAGACTTCCTGACTGTTTGGGTAGGTGCTACGGAGTAGGGACAAACCTTATTTAATTTCCTGTGGTCTAATAACATGATAATTAACCTGGCCTCGAAAGTTTCTGGAAAGCAGTTTGGGTTCATTACACACCAACAAAGAACGGCGACTTCTAACGATGCCTTTTCCCATCCCTTTCCTGGTCTCGAGGATTTTATTCTCAATAAGAGCAAAAGTTTTAGATATGAGTAGAGGCCCCTTTTCAAATCATATTAAACAAGTTATAATAGACCACTCTGGAATACTACTTCAATATTACTTTAATACTATATATACTTTTAATAGAACACTTTTAATGATAGAATACTTAAAGGGGGTTTAAAGTATGCAACCCAGCCACAACACCTATTTTGAGAGGGCAGAGGTCTGGCAGACAATTACAGAAGTGAAATGTCACAGGTTTAATCCCAGACACACCCAAAGAGTTCAACAGCAAGGCACTAATCTTTTACCTGCTCAGTCTAGTTGTTCAAATCAAAACCACATCAGATCTCCCACTGGGAAGAATGTCTTTGCTATATCTCATTATCATTTCTATAAATCTCCCAAAACGTTATTTTGTTGTGATATGATTGTTATATTGACTAAGATGCAGAACTGTGTTGAGACAAACGACACGATAATATTTAGTTATCCGCCAGCATTACTTCGACCAGCTATGACATTGCCTTGATCGAAAATACCGTAATATACTGTATTAGGTGAAGGTGCTTAACACAGTTAAGACATGAGAGTGCGGGGGGGGGGGGGGGGGGGATACTCACCCACGCAGTCGCAGCACTCCTCCCATAGGGTTCCCAGACACAGCATACATTCTTTGCAGCAGGAACAGTTTCCATCGGTCGGACGGCACTGGCACAGCTCCTGCATCACACACACACACACACACACACACACACACACACACACACACACACACACACACACACACACACACACACACACACACACACACACACACACACACACACACACACACACACACACACACACACACACACACACACACACACACACACACACATCAGCCATTGCCCCAGAACATATATAATAAAACAACATCTTAATGTGCTTGCCACATAAGGACACAGGACGGGGTGTTTTTTCCACTTGTGTGTTCGTAGAGCTGAAAAGGTAGATGTTTCTGTCATACAAAGAATTGCCGTATGAAAACAAGGAGCAGCTGTGGACTTTCGTGAGAGCGGTTTGAGACATTTCAAGTGACGTTATGGAACGGGATAGAGATTAAGTAGCAGGATTGGGTCAATATTATTTGTTAAACTGATGTGTGTGTGTCTATGTGTGTGTGTATGTATTGCATTTTTTGTGTTTCAGCAAGAAACAAATAAGGTAATTTATATGATAAACATTACAAGGCAGGATGTATGTGAACAGGAAGGTTTGTGGCATTTAAACACATAATTTACACTAGCCAAACTATGGGAACACATTGTAAAAACAAAAGTACCTGTTTGGCTTTTAATAACAGATACGGATGCACAAAGACGATAGACATATATGGAAATATGTTTCTGCTGCAGGTAATAGCAGGAGTCAGCACAGGATCACAGGAAACATGCCATTAGTATGTCAACAGCAAGGGGCCAATAACATGTTATGGCTTCCACAGCAGTTGTCAACATACCTGACACTGGCCCTTTTCAGACACATGAAATGGCATGCATGATATCTATTAGTATCCCTATTCACAAAAAGAGGATTAGTGTATATAACTGTATGTCAGTGAAACAGTTTTGAAGCTAATTGTATCTGAACAGGACATGGACAGGACAGCACCTGACCATGTTAATGATCACCTACAATAATCTTTTGGTCTCCTTTTCTCCTGCTACAACCTCCAGTGTAGATAGGTGCAGATGTAACGCACTAAGGCATCATTACTCTTTCCATTGCAACCTTTCATGACTTCATCACGTCATCAGCTTTTAATTAATAATTTTAATTAGCAATTTTACTCCATTTTTCTCCTTCCTCTCAATGCTCTCACAGAGAATGGACCTACAGCTAAACAAGGACAACAAAGCTAAAAAACATGAGGTAGGTGGACAATACAGTATATGCATGTATACAATATACGGTATGAGTGAAATTCTATTGGGTGAGATAATTTGGCAGTTCACAGAATTTTCAGTCAACAAAACACAACCGATGAAGACACAACTTCATTTGACACTTATGTTAATTTTGCAATCAAACACTTGTATATTCCTTTTTATTTATGTAGGTCTAAGTGGGCACCAGAGGCTGAGGGTCAGGCACTACTGGGCCCTGGCTTCAGGCTTTTGATGTTTGAAAGAGCCATGCTTGATGCAACCTCTTACAGTCCAGCCATAAACAAGAGATACCACAGACATACGGCATTTATTTACTGTAGCCAAGTGTGAAGGAAACAAGAACATTACACATCTTCAAATGTTTACTGTTTTCCTATTCCCAACCAGGTATACATGATTAATAGAATAGCTTTTATGCTCAGCTTTAACTCTACCAAATCTTGAACAAAATAGCCTTTCTGGAGACGCAGCTAGGGTGAATATCAAAGAAGACTACCAGTGAGGAATCAAAGGAGAAAACAGATATTCCTTTACCAAACTAAATCCAGGTCTCCCTTTGTTGGGGGCAAAGAGTGGAAGTGGGCCTGCTGTGGAGTTGCTAATTCTCTCTCTCACACACACACGCACACACACGCACGCACACACACGCAAACACACACAAACACACACAACACACACAAACACACACAAACACACAGAACAGGGAGCACATTCCACAAAGTCAAGGTCACTACAACAAGAGAGAGTAAGAGAGAGAAGGAGCTGGAAGTAGAGTGAGAGAGGGGGGGGGGGGGGGAGGGGGGGGTGAAAACACCTGGTGAACAGAAAGAACATGGCTGCTTCTCACACATTTTTGATTCCCTCCACTGCCTGCCTTGTTAGGAATATTTTGTTTTCAACATTGTCTTTGCTCTACTCAGTCTCTACTCTCCTCTGCGTTCTCAGAAAGCCTTTTCTAAACATAAACAGTGTCTGGGGCATGATAAAAGACTGGGGCCGTGACTCAGCGCCGACTGATTGCACACAACCACACACGCAGTTCACTTAATCACAAGTCTCGCTCTCTCCCCCTCCGGCCAGTGTTTAAGAGGTAATCCAATGAGCGACCGTTATGACCTCCTCAAGGTGGAAAATTACAACATTAGAAAATCTCACTGCTGTTGCCTGAGAGGGGAAAATCATACTCTCCAGTAGACCAAGGGGTGAAATGGAAGACTTATATTATATACACATCAATTTTGATGATACTTTATGGGTCACGGTAGGTTAATTATAGTCTTAAGTGTACAAACTAATTCCCCACCACAATGAAGTCTCAAAATTGCCCCCCTAAATAGGGTAACTGTGAAGCACACCAAGCATCGTAGTGCAAACACCTCCGGCAGCCGTCTTCTCCCCAGCAGCTAACAGAGATGGATGAGGTTTCACTGAGAACCACAAGAGACTCAGCACTCTCACACTCAACAAGTGGGGGCTCTCCGAAATGGAAATCACAGCAATCAGTCATGGCTGCATGTATACGTCAGGGGTGTGTGTGTGTGTGTTCTGGAGGTGGGGTGGGGGATGGGATGGAGGGGGGGGGGGGTTGTCTGGAGAGTGAGACGTGTGCTGCCTTGTCCCACAGAGCACTGGTGCTGGTGGTGTGTAACTCGGAAAGTGCAGCCCCACCCAGCTTAAGAGGCTGGGCCTGGACAAAACCGTCTGGGCTGGAGGCTAGCCTGGCAGCCCAACCGCTAAAGCTAGTTTACTGCTTTGTCACACACACATGGACACGAACACACGAGCAGGACTTCAACAACCTCCCCAACACACACACACACACACACACACACACACCTCGCAATGACCCTATCCTGGCCCACCCTCCTCCCCCCCTTCTTCCCTCCATCCCTTCACCGCCCCCACCCCGGGGATTTGGGGAATCCAGACAAATGAGTTGAAGTGGCAGCAGAGTGCATGCAGCGAGGCCCCGAGGACAACGCGTCCTACTAATCACCGGCAGCGCCCAGCGACAGCCACGGGGCCCAGGGGCTCCGGTGGTAGAGCCTCTCCCCCTTCTGACAGCTAACGAGCCGGTGCCGCTGAGGTCAGACTCTTGGCACAGTTCCATCTAAAAATTAGGAACAAGAAGGAAGAAAATACACAGGCACATAGACATACTGACACACACACACACACACACACACACACACCAATGGGGGACCGGATGGTTTGTGCCATGAGTATGAAGAATGATAATTAATAAATGGTTTGA
The DNA here is from genome assembly GCA_026745465.1 of Lota lota. Lineage (NCBI taxonomy): Eukaryota > Metazoa > Chordata > Actinopteri > Gadiformes > Lotidae > Lota > Lota lota. The sequence goes on from JACYXH010000812.1 coordinate 4,944,535, forward strand.
GTGTAGTCGTGTGAAAAGGCCAGAACCTCAAAGTCAACCGAAAGTCAGTGAAGCTTAAATTAGGACAGAATACATGCACTCTGGTGTGTGAGATTGCAATGACCTTATCAAAAAAAAGTACTGGTTTACCATTCTCGGGAAAGTGCACTATATTTCAAATGTTTATTTGACCTAAAATAGAGCTCTCCCGGTAAAATGAAGATCTTCCCTAAACCCCCTAGATGCATAAATAACTCTAAATTTGGAGGAGCCAGTTTATTTAGAGACCACATCTAAATTCAGCTATCATAACATCGCAGAGAGCCAGTGGGGTTTGAGCGAGTCGAGTCTAAATGGACACTGAGGGTACATAAAGACCCGCCATAATGACCGAGCCCAGGCAGCTAAACTAATACAAGGTCAAAGACAAACACAACATAATCTCACACACACACACCAACAGACACACACACAAATCTGAGGTGAAGTTGACGGGATGCAGACGTAAATGCCAGCACTCTGTAATAAGCCTCAATTTGAACCAGTGATGCCATTTTCCTACTGCATTTTTCTACTGCAGTAAAACAGCAGGGGAACATCGCTCCTCAGGCCCCTCAAGCTGAATGGACAGTTCTGCGGTTCCCAGGTCTACGACGATCCGAAAAAGCAATATAACCATGTGATAAAGATGTTGCTAAATCATTCAAATCCACTGCTAAAAAGCGGTTGGTGTATCGAAACCAACTGAAAATACAGTGTTTTGATTTTGCCTCGTGCCTTCAGTTTATTCCCATGTCTGGCTGTTGGAAACAAAACAAAACACTGCGCATATTCCCCGCTCGACCAATCAGTGATTACTTGCCGCAAACCGCTGCAGAGAAGGGCTACGTGTTGGTAAGCTTTGGGAGGACTGCACGTCTTCGTGTATGTAAACTTTATTTTGCCACAGCATTTCCCACGCAAACCTGGCAAAACAGAGTTTTCATTAGGCTAGGTTATGGTATATTTACATTGATTTAAGATTTTACAGCACTACAGCTCTCGAGTCCTCTCAATATGGCGGAGTATCGCCACCAAAATCTCCCATGATGCATTCTGATGTGCAAGCCTTAATGTATTGGTTTATATCTTGTTTTTTCTTTCCCAAAATGTGGTGAAAAGACTGCAAAACTGAGCAAAATATATTCTCAAAACCATTTTCCCTTCTTATCAAAAGAAAGCGTCTGCATTCATCAGCAAAGAAAATTTAAAATTGAGAATTTAACTTTATTCCCATGTCTAGATCGTCTCCAACTTGGTCTCTGGCCTACTTGCTCCTGGACTCCCCCTCCCTCTACCGACTACTGTTGAGTTGCTGATTCACTTTGATTGTTTCCCTCACACTGAAAACAACACAGTAGAGATAGAAAAACACAGGAGCCTGGACATGTCGGATTAGTACATTACAGATGACGTTCCTGGAGAAGGCCATGATTTTAATAATAAGAATAAGACCCACAGATTAATGTGACAGGGGTACTAAAAAGTGTTTGGTTCTTGATGTGTATACAGAGACCTGGGCTGGTGGTTCTGCCAAGAGCAGCACCCGTCCTCAGAGTCCTGCTAGGTCTTTATTTAAAGGGAATAAAGGAGGCCAATGCGTGGCTGACTTAAGATTGCTGCCTAAAAATAGATGTTTTCCATCCTTGCATGTTAACAAATGCACTTTGGATAAATCACTGACCTTTGATCATTATGCTAACTGTCACCCACGGTGCAATAGGAAATTGGAGTATAATTATTTTTATGTGTTCCATGCATTTCTTGTTTTCTTACTGTCCAAATCATTTTGTTGGCCAAATCAACTTATTGTCTAAATCATCTTATCATCTAAAAAAATCATCTTGTTGTCTAAAACATCTTGTTGTCTAAATCTTCTTGTTGTCTTCATCATCTTATTGTCTTCATCATCTTATTGTCTTCGTCGTCTTATTGTCTAAATCATCTTATTGTCTGAATCCTCTTATTGTCTAAATCATCTTGTTGTCTTCATCATCTTGTTGTCTTCATCATCTCATTGTCTAAATCATCTTATTGTCTAAATCATCTTGTTGTCTAAATCATCTTGCTGTCTAAATTATCTTATTGTCTAGCCCATCTTATTGTCAAGATCATCTTGTTGTCTTTATCATCTCATTGTCTATATCATCTTGTTGTCTTCATCTTCTTATTGTCTAAATCATCTTGTTGTCTTCATCATCTGGTTGTCTTCATCATCTTATTGTCTAAATCATCTTGTTGTCTTCATCATCTTGTTGTCTAAATCATCTCATTGTCTAAATGAGCTTGTTATCTAAATCTTCTGATTGGCTAAATCGTTGTATTGTCTACTGCAATTTAAACCCTGGGGAAACTAAAGATTTACTACTTCTAGATAAATACTTTGATAAAAATGTACAAAATAACTTTCTGCAATGGAATCTGACTTGCGGGCAGATTAAACCATGAGCATCAGATGACTGAGTGTCCCAAGTCCTACAAATAATGCTGGCGGAAGGAAGGAAGTATGATAATGGAGACCGCGGGTTGGGCTAAGTTAAATACTATGAAAGTAGAAAGCTGAGAGATGAAAGGGAAAGTGACAAACCATTCTGTCAACACACAGTAGTTCTCAGTGATGTAATGAAGGAAATGCTGTTCAACAAATCCTACTCCTGTCTCTGTCATGTCTATGGAAATTAGGGATTGAGTAGTCCTAGGTATAGCTTTAAAATACTACTGCTATGAAACTGCATCACTGCTCATCTGCAGAAAAGGCAGATTAACAAATGACAACCCCAATCCCATCCGGGTATACCAAAGAAATAACAACGGTATCCATTTGTTTGGTTTACTCATCATTATAAATTGACATTTGTAAATGTGTTGTTTGTCGAGGAATTGATACACAACCTGACAATGAAAGTGTACCAACATTTAAAATTTCTTGGCAGCTGTACTGTAAACTAAAATGGTAGTGTTAAACCCCCAACACACAAGTGCGTGTGCGTGTGTGTGTGTGTGTGTGTGTGTGTGTGTGTGTGTGTGCGTGTGCGTGTGTGATCTGATTGTTGTGCTAATCCGGCACTCAACAAAATCCAAGGAGTATTAACACAAAGCCAATAACACTACACTATACTATACTAGACTACACAGTACTATGCTACTATCATACACAACAACAACAACAATATATAAAAATTTGACCACTGTGGCCGACCACCCACCCACCCACACACACACACACACACACAAGACCCTCACCTGGATCAGGCACTTGCTGACATCGCTGGCACACAGGGCCTTGTTACAGCCGCTGGCCGGGGCAGGCAGGGAGGCCAGGAGGCAGAGGAGCACAGCCAGCGAGGCCGGGAGGAGTAGCTGCGTGCTGGGCCTCATCTCCAAGGCTACTGGGACACAGACACCTAAATGGAGAGGGAGAGGGAGAGAGATGAAGCAAAGCTCATGGTATTGGGTGACTAAAGGGTGGCATAGGTGGTGGTGGTGAGGGAGGTGGTGGTGTGTGGTGGGAGGTCAAAGGGCCATTTTGTTTGGATTTAAATAAACAATATCTGTCATCAGTGGAATTCCAGACACGTGTTTGTTGAGTATATCTTCGCTGAATGATATATTGTCTGACGTGGAGAAGTTAAAACTTGCAAACATGGGGGGGGGGGGGGGGGGGGGGGGGGGGGGGGCATGACACATAGGCCAACATCATCCGAGTTGATGGAAATGTAAATACAAGCTTTCATGCAGTCATGCGTTTCCCAGTCCAGTCATAGCTGTAGGAAGTTGGATTCTACTTGAAGTTATCTGCAGCATCTTCTCAAGGCAGAGCTTGTCATGCAATTTACGTTTTGTTCTCATTTTGCTATTTATAATTGCCTTTTCTTAGTAATTTGATTGTTCTGCTTTTTGTGGAGTAGTTCCATTAATTACGAACCATTTATTTATTTGAAACGCCAACAGTTTTAGTGTGGTCGTCTTTATTTTACCACACGGTACACTTACCTTTACGTTTTTGCTAAATGGACTAAAAACGTTGTATTTTACTGACATAATATATCTAACGCTGATCATAAAAATCGGGCATCTTGGTAAACAGAGAGTGATAGAGCAAAACAGTCCTGTGATCTGCACCCATCATGCTCGCCCACTTGTTGCACATTGCTAAACATCATGGAGAGAAAACATGTGAGCAACATTAGCTCCCTAACTAAGAGACGCAGTTGGTTGATTCCGTTGCCTTTCAGAACTACTTCCAAACTAGGGTCTTATCGAATTTCTCTCGCACGCACGAGTCTCGCGAGCAGATATGCAACAAAAACAAAACAAAAAAAGACAACGTAAATAACAACTTACCACAACAAAACGATGATGGGCTTGGAAAACGTACTCGGAAACGATCTCTCCTTTACCCCCTTTGAACTTCTCCACTTTCCAGTATGGAATTATGCCGCTGCAGTGTCCACTGTCCAGAGGGCGTCAGTTTCTCCGCAACACAAAGCAACAGGCAGTCGGGCGCCTTAAAGGCGAACGGTCCATTTTCACATCCAACAACTATGTAAGAGAATGACACCGGCGCTGCTTCTAACACCAACTCAAGACGCGTCTCGCTTCGAGATAACTGAAGACCGATAGCGGTAGATGAAATATTCCCACTCTGTCACCATAAATACCAGCACATACTGAAAGGCTGTTGCTTCCACGCGTAAACGTCTCCGCGTAAATGTTAACCCACATCTCACTTCTAGTCAATCGCCCACAGTAGGTCGACTTTTTGGGGGGGGGGGGGGGGGGGGGGGGGGGGGGGGTTGACAAACGGTAAAAAAATAATAATAAATAAACTCGTTACGATGATTCGCTTTTTACACGCAAATTCTTTCTTTTGGAAAAGTAAACCTCCAATTAGAAGCCGCTTGACGCCAGTCGTGCAAAGGGTCCCATGAATGGGGGACCGGTAGCACCCTATTATGTGTGAAAGGCGGACTCGGAAGCTGAACACCATTCCCTGCTGTGATGCGCGCTCAAGTGTTTCTGTTTAGGTTTTTAACACTCGTTACTGCCTCCCCCATCCGACACTTATTTATGACGCCAAATATAAATTACACTACATTTTTAAATAGGCTACATTATTTAACATTAAAATGTGTCAATATTTCCCCCAGCAAGCACGCACGCGCACACACACAAAGAAGGTAAAAACTTCATTCACTTCCAAGTATTACAATTGCTATATTTGCAAAGGCATCACCTTAAATTATGGATAATTATGTATGCCTACCCCCACTTAAATGATCGATGCCGCAAACAGGGTTTATTTAATTAAAAGCCCCTTATTCAAATTGTCTATGTTCTACCGAGTGCGGCTGACATCAAATCAAGCGTACCATGCAAGTTCATTCATTTCATTAGCTTCCCTTGTATGTAAGAATTTGACTCTTATGTTCCGACTGCACAGCGTCATCTTCTGGCTGAACGCAGTGACACTTTAAGGTGAATATCTATCCACTTGGTGGGCCTTATACAATAAAATATAAGAGTCAAACTTTGATTTCACAACCAATAAAATTTATTCAATTATATATTACAAATATGTACATGTCTTGTAACAAGTAAATATTAAAATAGACGTTTTTAGAACTATCGTTCAAAAAGGCATTATGTTGAAAAAATAGGATTTGTTGTGATCTCACATTGAAACTGTAAAAGTATGTTTCTATTCCGCGGAAGCCACAACAAACTTTCTTTTCGTTCTTTTTTTTTTAATGTGCGCAAGACACAAGGGACAACACACAAGGAATCGAGGCTGCAGAGTGACAAAACACAACAGCACAAAAGGAAAGCTGCAACACTTCAGTATAACCTCACTATTTAGTCTACAGTACAGCTTTTCAGGAAGAGATTTAACAACGTAACGCATGCACAGCACTGTAATAAGCAGAGGTCAACAAAATAAAATAATCCAAGAGTTGTGGTGGTTCAGAACTCGAGCAATAAAGGAAGCCAAGGAGGAAGAAAACAGAAAACCCGACAACACATGCGTAATGGGTTTAGACAACAGCAACAAGGACACGCCATATAAAAAGCCAACTTTGGTCCATTGAAACATGAAACAGAACAAAGTTTTACAATCAAAATATCCATTACCTTTTTTGTTTTGCGTGTTGTTTTTTTTACACGTTTAAAACGATAATTACATGGCTATTTACAAATGCACAATCTGTATGTATAAAATAAGTTAAAAAAAATAAGAGCACAGTCTGTACACAATGTATGAACACCAAGTTTGTGAAATGAAACGAAGCCAAACCAAATGAAGATTTGAAATCTTTTAGTCGTATGTGAGCCAGCTTGGTGGAGAGCAGTAGCAGGCGGGGACATCGATGCACACCTTGCTTCTCTGTGTCAAGAAAAGCAGACACCTATCATAATATAGCCCGGCCTTACCTAGCATAGCCCGGCACAGCCTAGCCTAGCATGGCCCAACTTAGCATAGCAAGGTATGGCACAATCCAGCATAGCACAGCTGGCTCAGTCTAGCATAGCAAAGCTAGCATTATGGGCCAGCCTTAGGACCATGGGTTCCTGGGCTACATTTAGAGGCATGGACCTCCGTCGAAGGCCTGGTCGGGGGGGGGGGGGGGGGGGGGGGGCTTCTTCACTTTGTCAGTCCTGCATCTTGTACAAAGAGCGCCTCATCGCTCCCCTCCCCCACTGTCAGAGCATGCTTGTATTATCTTTTTTCAATGGATGCAAAACGTTTACGTCTTTAGTGCTCTCTGGCATAAATACCCGTGGCTATTAAGTGCTCGGCTCGTCTTGGCTGCTCTTCTGTCCCCCCACCCCCACTGAACCATCTAATCCGTTCTCTCCCATCGGATCCAGTCCTCCCAAATCTGATCCGTCCTCACCCATCGGATCCAGTCCTCCCAAATCTGATCCGTCCTCACCCATCGGAGCCAGTCCTCCCAAATCTGATCCAACCTCACCCATCTGATCCCATCCTCCCCCATAGGATTGCGTCCTCCCCCATCGGATCGTGTCCTCCCCAGTTGACCGCGTCCTCCCATCTGACCCGTCCTCTGGATACGTCAGCGTTGACCTTCCTGTTACGGGGGGGGGGGGGGGGGGGGGACAGGAAACGGAAAGCAAAACTTTGTCTGCTGCGAGAGAGCGAGAGAGAGAGAGAGCCTCCCCCTCCACACACTCATATAGGCGTGAGGTCGAAGTCGTCGTTGACCTCCACCAGGGGGATGTAGAACTCTGGGATCTCGAAGATGCTGGTGGACTTGTTGGTGGCAGGGTCCAGCTCCTGGAGCTTCAGCTGCCACTCCAGCCGCTGCACTGCATTGAGAGCCGCTGCCTCGTGCTGCTGCCGCATCAGCAGGCATGTCTGGAGAAAACCATAACATCGAGGATATTCATCATGTCATCTGTTATGACAAAAAGCAGCCCGTCTGTGAAGCCCTGGAGGAAGACACTAACGTGTAGTTCCTCCGACGGCCTAGAAGTGGGATGCGGCGGTGGATCGTTCTTGAAACACGAAGCCAATACAGCTTTTCTTCGTTCTATTGGGATCTCAGTGGCTCATTTCCATATAATGTATTTTTAGAGGTCCGGTTGGAGAGTTGTACTTCATATTTTATTTTTTATAAGGATAGAAAATGAATGCCTTTTATCGTGTCGTAAATGTGCTAATTATGGATAGTTTACAGTACTGCTTGAAAATTGAAATTCTACACCCTCAAAACTTTCCTTTGTGAACAAACTGCAGATGTAACAGACCCTATGGCCATATTTTTTACCGTCTATGTTTTATGCGTTTATAGTCCGTGTAAACGTCAATATACAATGGAAGAGTGTGTGGGTCCATAACGCCCTTCGTCACAATAGTGTCAAAAGTCAGCATGGAAAAGAACAATGAACAGAGTTGGAGCACGAGGTGACAACACTGCACAGTGACCTACTCACCTTCAGTTTGTCAAACTTATCATCCACGTCTTGCAGCCAGGACATGAACTGCCGGGCGTTGAATCTATCTCTCACCGAGGTTTTGCCATCGTCAGTCTAAAAAAATCAGAGAAGACATGAAACACCGTTTATATGAGCAGCTATTATATAAACAAGTACAAAAAGACTTGATTATAAATCAAGTTGGTGCTTGAACCAACTTCAAAAAGACATGTTGGTGTGTAGCCAGAGGTAATGATGAGGATTTGTATTTATTAAAAATGTTTAAGTAGGTGGTGTCTCAAATAGGTAATATGCTGCTCTTCTTACAGCAGTACATCACCTGGGTTGGTGGGTAGTGTGACTCAGTAGCTAGGCCTTGTCATTTCCTTGACTCATATCAGGGCACACTCTGACGCATGCATTGTGCTTGATAATAATAAGCTGCACTTTTCCATAGAAAAACGGTCAAGAACACCTTTATCTACAGCTCCTAAGGTTGATTCTGACGTGCTGCTACTTGCCTGGACGTCTTGAGGCATATTGTACACTTCTGCATCAAGTAGAACGGTACAGGCACTGAAGGGGAGCGTTTGATTGGCTAGTGTTCTTGCGGCCCGGTAATGGACTCTTAAAACTTCCTGTTCGTTGGAAACTATCAGTTTTTCCTGTGGGACAACATAGATGAGGTAGAAGTTCAGTCAATATCTATAAAGAGTCAATGCTTTAAAACTTGGGTTGCATAATATTATTTAGATGAACATTCCAGTTCTTCACATTGACCAACATTTGGGAAAAGAATGAACAACTTTACAGTCATAAAAGAAAAGGAGGAGTCAAGCGCCACAGCGCTGTGAAACTGGAACAAACTGGAAGATTACCACGTAAGCAGCAAACAAAGTGATGGCATATGCCCAGGGGTGAAACATTACCCTCTCAATGCTGTGCTGCAGGCGTAGCTTCATCCGCATCACCTCTTGTTGTTTAAACATCTCTTTCAGTGGCTCTGGTAACGACGGGGGTGGAGTTATCTGTAGAAAATATAGAAATAAGTGCAGACCATTACTGCAACAGTCATTTTTTAAAGTGAATTTGTGTTTTAGGTTTCTTTCAACAATTAATCTTAACAGCGTTATACCGTAGGGTCCGGCTGTGGTTCAAACTCACCATAGGGATACACAGCTTGCTGAGCGGGTTCCCGTCCAGCAGGTAGGAGCCGTTGAAGGTCACGTATTCGTCGTAGTACTGCGGCGGCTGCGGCGTGACGCTGCACAGGACCTTGCGCTTCTCCTCGATCTTCCTGCGGATGTGCAGGAACTCGTAGTAGGGGTTGGCCCTCTCCGTCTGGTAGGGCTCGATCTCCTCCAGCTTCACAGAGTCCACGATGGCCGCCAGGGACTGGTGCTGCTGCTGCTGCTGCTGGCCCATCTCCCTCCCCGAGGGCGGGCCCGGCGGCACCCCGCTCTGCGAGGGCAACGCCCTGGGCATCTTCCTCTTGCGGGGGTGGGGCACGGGGGCGTCCGGGTCGTCGTTGTCCTGGGAGCGCACCTTGGACTTGGTGCCGGAGCTGTCCGAGTCTCCTGACTGTGGGGAGGAGCACCCCGAGGTGCTAGCGCTGAGGTCAGCCGGAGCCGGGGGGCGGCAGGCGCTCTGCTCTCCTGTGGCTGACGAGGACGAGGAGGTGGAGGAGGACTCCTGCATCTCCTCTGACGGAGGAGCCTCCATCTGCTCGGGGCCCGGTTCCGTGCTCCGCTCGGGAGCCGTGACCGGGGCCAGGCCATCTTCAGCAGAGGAACTCTCCGTCACATACGCGTGCCTGGCCTCCGCACCGCAGTTGTTGTTGATGTCATCGTTTAGGTCGGTGGTCTGAGGGGCGCTCCGCGTCTCCTCAGCCTTGTGTTCAGGAGTCCTGCAGTAGAACACGGGTGACGAGGACGTTGCCGAGCCGTGCTCCATTTGATCCGTCGGCGCCATGTCGAGCGGAACGGCTGCGGTGTCGAGGGAAGTTCTTGATTTCTTGCAGAGCTGCTCGCGCACATCAGACTCCTGCAGAGCCCATCTGGCCTCCGTGTTTGCTTTACTGGAGACCGGCGATGGCTCTTCCGCCTCAAAGCTAGGAATGTTTGTGAAGGCTGAGGGCACGGGGCTGGCCGACCCCTCCCTTCTTGAGGTGTCCCAGGTGCTCTCCTCGGCATCCTGTCCAGCTCTTTCAGCGTTCGTGTTTGTGGCCGTTTCAGGTTGTTTCTCGTCATGGTCGAAGTTCATAGACTCGAGTGAGTCGGATGGCTGTGAGCTCTCCGTGGCAGTAAAATGTTCTCTCTGTGGGCAGGGCCAGGGCACCGCCTCCTGGGTGTTTGTTGAAGCCGACATATCAGCAGAGAGCGCGGAAGATGAGGACGGCGCTGTCGATTCAAGTGTCAAGCCACGGTCACCGCTCTCCTCCTCTGCACTTGCCTTCTCCACGGGCCAATATAGGTCTCTTGTGGCTGGTGCTTCAGAGGAAGACGGGACCCTCTGCTCCGTGGCCCTCGATGGAGTTCCACAAGCCGAGGAGATGTTTGACTCAGAGTTGAACAGCTCCTTGTCTGAAGCATCTCTGTACGAGGCCGGTGACACCGGGAGATAGTCAGGTCTCATCTCTTCCCGTTCCGTGTCAGCGTCACCCTCTGTCTTAACACCAGTGCGTTGCAGAGGAGTGTTGTCATCATTCAAGCCCTCCTCTGAATCTACCAGGGGCTCCGTTGTTCTGGGCTCAGCTGCTTTGGACTCGTTCGCAGGCTGAACAGGCAGAGGGGCATTCTCCAGCATGTTGCCGTCTTTCCCGTCCGCCGATGGCAAGTTGGCGTCCTCATCGAGAATGGCCCTAAGGTAAGGAGTCTCGTGTCTGTTGGATAGTGGCGACCAGCTGCTGTGGGGCACATCTGGAAGATTGTTGCAGTCTTTGTCGTGAACCGATGGCGATTGGGTGGCCTGCAGCACTGCCAAGGAAGACTGGAGCAGAGGGGGTTGGGAGTCAGACGCTTCAGGGTTGACATCGGAGTCGTACTCCGTGGGCCTGGGCGTTAGCATCGCTGCCTGACAAGAGTCCTCTGAGCTCGCGACGGAAACCATGGAAATGGATCTGGACATGACACCGGAGCGCTCGCCATCGGGCCGTGGGGACCGGCTCAGGCCGGCATCCATGCTCGCCATGACCTTTGCACTGAGGGAACACAAGTTCTTCCCGTCTAGGGACAGTGTCCGTGAGCCGGTGCTGTCCTTGAGGGCTCTGTCTCGGCTCTGGCTGTCGCCGGCCTCAGAGCTTTTGGACCTGAGCAGCTCCTTGCTGAGGCATGTATCCGTCTTGGCGGCTTTGTCCTTGCTCTTAGGCTTGGAGGGGTCCACTGGTGGCCGCTGCTTCAGCCTCTCGCGCTCCTTCTGCTTGATCTTCTCCAGGTGCTTGCGGTGCCACTGCTCTATCTCCTGGTCTTTGAGGCTGAGCATCCGCTCGAAGCTGGTCTGCATCAGGTCGTCGTTCACCAGCCTCTTTTCTTTGGGTCGGGCGTCGCGGGACGCCGGCGAGGCCTTGGACTTGACCCGCTCAGCGTCAGTGTCGCTGGGCTTGACCCGGCTGAGCTTTGTTGGCTGGGAACGGTCGCGGTGCCGGTCCTTGTCCCGGTGTCTGTCAGGGTCACGCTCGCGGCGGTCCCGTTCCTTCTCCGGTGTTCTCGCCACCTCCTCCTTTGGTTTGAGGGACGCAGACTTGGAACTTTCGGAGCTGTAGCTCCTCTTCTCCTCCAGGAGGGACTTCAGGTTGGAGCCTGAGCAGAGGGCGCCGTCCTTCATCTTATCTTTTTTTTTCCTGTCACAGTCCTTCTCCTTAGAGCGGTCGGGTTTACTGTGCTCCGAGGGCTTTTCCGTCAGCTTGCTTTTCTTATCAGCGCCGGGCCGGTCTTTCTCCCGATGCTCCCCGCCATTGTAGTCCCTCTCCAGCCTGTCCCGGTCGCTGCGTTTCTCAGAGTTCCTCTCTTTGTTTTTCCTGCTTTCTTCGTGCTTCTTTGTAGTGGATGCAGACCTCAGCTTTTCATTTTCCCTCTCTTTGTGGCTCTTATCCCCGGGGGAGTGGGAGGAACTGGCGGCGCTCTTCTCTTTTTCCTTCCAGCGCTCCAGCGAGTTCTGCGTGTCAGACCTGTCGGATTGCTCCGCCTTGACCTTTTTCTCCAGGTGCCTTTTGTCCATCCGCTCGGCCTCCCGGTCCTTCGCCGGCGGCCTCTTGTCGCCCCGGTCCCTCGCGCCTTTCTCGGAAGGCTGCTCCAGCGGGTCTTGGTCCGCCGGAGTAGAGCTCACAGCCCTCTCCTCCGCCTCCTCCTTCGCGTCGACGGAGCTCTGCTGAGGAGGCTCGGCCGGAATCCGCCCCGAGCCGTGGCCCTCGGCCCTCTCGTCGCGCTCGGTCCACTTCCCGTCCTTCCCCGTGTCCCCCTTACGCTCCTTCTTCACAGACTTCTCCTTCTCGTCCCGGGACCGCTTTTCCTGCCGGCCGGAGTGCTTGTCCTTCGCCGCCCTCTCCCCTTTGGCGGGCGAGCCATCCGTGGCTTTCTGCAGCGGGCAGCTGTCGCCCTCTCCCTCCCGCTTTACTGGCAGAGGCTCGTCAGCCTCGTCGCTTTTGAAAAAGTTCTCTTTCCAGAACTCGCGGTCAAACTCCAGATTCCTGTGGCCGTCCTTCCTGGCCTCCTTCTGCCTGTGGCGGCTCCTATCCACCTCGCAGTCCCGCCTGTGCTTCTCCTTCTCCTTGTGTTTCAGCTTGTGCTTCTTCACCACCTTGCCGTCCACGTCCGTCTTCCGCGCTGCCGCCCAGTCGGGGCCGTCCGCGCCATTTCCCAGGCTGCCTTCCTTGGAGGGGCTGCGGCTACCGTCGTCGCCGTCCGCCGCGGGCTCCCTCTGCTGATGCTTGCTCTTCTCCTTGTGCTTGCAGCCCTTGGTGCTGGAGCCCTCCGTGCAGTAGTCCGTATCCGTGTAGTGGTTGTACTTGACCGTGTCTGCGGGGCCGTCGGTGACCGGCACGCTCGTCTTAGCGTTCTCCTGCTTCAGGGGCGTTGCCGCCTTGTCCAACAGCAGGCCGTGGTTGAGCTTGGGCGACTTGACCGAGGACAGGTGGAAGAGGTGGACGGACGAGTCGTCCTTGGGGCTGAAGGACATCTTGAAGGAGTCCTCATCCGCGCGGCCCTTCTCTGCGCTCTCCGCCACCGCGGCCACAGAGAACACCAGCGCCTTGCTGTTCTCCTTGCCGTCCTCCTGGTTCTCCTTGTTCTTGTTCTGCCCTTTGCTCTTCCGCTTCACCTTGCCCTTGTCCTTTTGCTCGCCACCGTCCTTCTTGATGCGCGCCGGCTCCGTCTTGAAGGCGTCCGCGGTGCTCTGGGAGCACGAGGGAGAGCCTCTCCTCTCCACGGGCGCCACCGCGAGGCCGTCCATCTCATCGCTGGAGGAGTCCGTGCTGCAGTGCAGGACGCGCACGGTAGACTTCTGCTTCTTGGACTTGGAAGAGGAGGAAGTGGGGGGATCCGTCTTGGCGCTCTGCTTCACAGACACATGGTTCCGGTCCTCCTTCTCACGCTGCCGCAGATCTCTCCTGTAGTGGTGTCTGTCGTTCAGCACCGTCTCCTCTTCCTCTTCATCGTCATCCTCTTCCTCCTCTTCGTCCTTGAACTCGTACTCATCCAGGCCGGAGACGGAGGGCGAGGCCTTCAGGGTGGACGGCTTGCCCTCAGAGTCCTTCTCACCGTCCGACTCCTCCATGTGGTCTTCGTCCACACTAGAAGGGTTGACAGACGGCGGGTCCTCAGAGTCTGGAATATCAGATAAAAGCATTAGCATATCCCCGATGTAGCTTCCATTGAAGCTCAACAGTAACTCATGTTGCCAATTTAATAGTTAACATATCCATGATTAGGTTGTATATGGCATATTCTAATATAAACTTGTTTTGACATTTGACCAGGTATCATCTGATATGATTTACCGTTTTATATACACACAACCATCTGCAAAAGCTTAACATATTACTACTGGCCATACCAGTCATCTATAGGCTTTATCCATCCTATCCTATCCATCCGTGTGTAATAAAAATAAAATAATCCAGAATGAATTACTAATTTGATATATTGTTACACCATTGCCATTATTCAGCATGTTTAGGTCCCAGGTTCTCCCGATAAACCAACACATTTGGTTAGGTCTAGCAGTAGAAAGGGACTGGAGAGGCGCAGGCTGTACCTGAGGAGCTGTCCTCTTGGTCGGACAGGGGCAGCTCTCCCTTCAGCAGCTGCTCCAGCTCCTGGGAGTCTGCCACGTCAACGGGCCGCTCCCCGCGCTTGTTGGCCTGGAAAGCATTACCGCCGTGGCGCAGCAGCAGCTTCACAATCTGCATCAGGACACACACACACACACACACACACACACACACACACACACACACACACACACACACACACACACACACACACACACACACACACACACACACACACACACACACACACACACACACACACACACACACACACACACACACACACACACTTAGGAGAAAAGCGGCGGCTTTTGTGGTCCAGCAACGGGATAAGTAACACTGCTGTTCGAATATCAGGAAACAGATGACCTCTTTAGCAAGAGGACTTTATCACTCAAATCTTTTCAAATTATCTACAGCCCCACAATCATTCCTCGGGTCATGTTCAATTCCCAGTCAACATGAGTCATGTTTGCCTATGGTTCATCATCTGCTCTTCAACATACTTCACACACATTGTCATAATACATTTCTTTCCCAAAACATCTGTACTTCTACACTGCTCCAGCTGCATGTGTTCTATGTGCGAGTGGCTTGAAGGGTACTGTAATGTTAAACCAAACGCCGGGTCCTCACATCCTTGTGTCCGCTGCTGGAGGCGTCGTGGAGGGGTGTGTCATCGTCCAGCCCCTGGGTGTTGACCTCAGCGCCCGCGGCGATCAGAACCTTGGCCACGTCGTAGTAACCCAGGTTACAGGCCTCATGAAGCGGGGTCCATCCTGGGGAAGCCATTAGCATGGGTTAGCAGTGACAACATTTGTTTAACTCCTAATGAGTAACAAAATTATGACTTATGTTTGGGGAAAGTTACCTTGTTTCAAGTACTAAAGAACGAATGGCATTAGATTGAATGACATAAACAATAGCATAGTGATGACGTTATGTCCGACGCAACAACAGCGGGTATTTACCCCATTCGTACGTGGGGAACTAAAATCCACCCCCTATGACAAAATAAAAGCGTACCGGCAAAGTCCTTCACGTTGACGTCGGCGCCCAAGCTTATGAGCTCCTTGACCTGCTTGGCGTCTCCGCGAATGGCGGCGAGGTGGAGCGTCGTCTCCCCGCGCTCGTTCCTCTTGTTGACCTTGTCCTTCTGCTTGGACGCGCTGCTGCTGGCCACCCTCTTCTGCATGGGGGTCACCTGCGACGGGTGGCTGGGAGTAGAGTCTGGAGGACCGGCGACAGAAGACATGCGAGTCAACGCTAGAGTGGAGCAACAAGGCAAAGATCGCTGGTTCTTATTTAAGCTAGTCAATGGGGATTGTCGAGTCTGCCAACTTTTTACTATTTTTCAAGTTTAGCGTGCCAACAAGTATGCTTCGCCGTATTGGGCTTGTGCATCGCAATGACTGCCGCCATTTTGGGAGCATAGGCGCATTGGAATGTTATTTGTGTTGGTAGTAATGGTTTTCTGGTCATGGTTTAGTAATTAATCATGAAAGGATTTTTCATTATGGGAACACATTGTCGTATTTGAAAGTGCCACAGCATTCATCATGCAAGACCTGGGAAAACAACATTTTCACTAGCCTAGGTTGTGGTACATTTACATTGGTTTAGAATTGTATAGTGCTGCAACCCTCTTGAGTCCTCTCAATAAATCAGTATCACCAAAAAAAAAAAAAATGTCCCATGATGCATTCTGGCCTTTAGCTAATATTAGGACAAAACAAATACTAAAAAAAGGCACATGCACGTCCTCAGATCAACCTTGACATATCATGGACCATATTCCCTGACTGCCAACTCAATCACTGTGACTCATCAGAATGGTAAAATTAGCAACAGCCATCTTGAGAGAAGGGTTAGGTAAAAGGGGCGGGGTGGGGTGGTGACCAGGCAGCCGTCCAGACCTGGGCTGTTAGCAGTCATCTGCATGAGGAGAGCCATCTGCTTGCGTTCGGAGAGAGGGTACCCAAACAGCAGGGTGGACGACTGGGACTTCTTGCCCCCGGACTCCTTCTTCACCTTCTTCTTCTCGGGGCCGCCATCTTTATCTGTGGACACAGCCGGAGACACGGGGGTTAGATGGGACAGATGAGGCATGGTGTAGAAAAGGTGTTGTAAAGAGGGGGAGTGGGGTAGGGTTAAAACACAGCGACACCGTATATTGTGCCTCTCCTTGTATCTGCGTTAGAGAGACAGATGACAAGCATGAGGTAGGAGAGGAAATAACTGGAACATAAAAGTAAATAAGGAAAAAGTATAAACAAATGCAGCTCGGTGCATTAAGAGGTACTAGGCCCGTTGACAGACCCCCCCCCCCCCCTCATCTGTCTGTGTTAACCAACTACACATGCATGTGCGCCTACAGGGGCGCATGCAGGGCAACATAAAACAAAAGAAGAAATCACACACGCGTGCAAGTGTGTGTGTGTGTGTCTGTGTGCGTATTGCTGTACAAAACGTGACTGGAGCCAGGGAGAATGGGTTGGATGTGGGGAAAGAGGAGCTGGCATTTAAAAAGGTGGTGTTCAGGAAGGTGGGGTCAAGTCTCAGGCTCCAAACGGGCGCGGGAGGGGGGGTTACCTGCGTATATCCTGCAGGGAGGCACTAATCTCTCTGCCCAGGCCTCACTCGACTGCCCTGGGTCTGAGTCATCTACAGTGCAAAAACATGGAGGGGTGGAGGGAGAGGTGGGAAAGCAATGCGTTAACGCAAGCCCTCTCTCCCTTCTTCCAGTGGTTGCACACACACACACACACACACACACACACACACACACACACACACACACACACACACACACACACACACACACACACACACACACACACACACACACACACACACACACACACACACACACACACACACACACACACACACACACACACACACACACACACCTGTTCTTCCTGGACCTGTTCAGAGATACAAATCACCTCCTAGCGGAGACTTGCAACACCCTGAGCAGCCTCCCCCCCGACAGATCACATCACAGCTCCAATACAAGGCTTTCAGTTTTTCACTTGTAGATACCTGTTTCAAGTCTATATGACTTGGCTCATAATGACAGATCTGGTCAGTACAGGTTTAGAATTCCAGTTCAGCAGGCAGGGTGAATAACAGGATGATGTTACATTATGAATGATACAGTAATCTGTATTGCTCAGTTCTGCAAGAAGTGGTTCTGGCAAAATCCTGGAGCAGCCAAGAGGTTTCTAGGCTTTAACGATGCACAGTAGTGAACCCCCCCCCCCCCCCGCCCCCACACACACACATATTTACATGTCCAACAGAGCTGTAGATATAACATATGGTTTAGACAAAAGATTGAACATAATTATTTTACAACCTCAGCTCTGCTTAAAAGAATACCGACACATCGTCTACCAGGATAAAGACAACGTAGGACTATGCCACAGCAATGGCCAGAGCTAGTCTTTTTTTGTTTTCAAGACAAGGCATCGTCTACCAGGATAAAGACAACGTAGGACTATGCCACAGCAATGGACAGAGCTAGTCTTTTTTTGTTTTCAAGACAAGGCATCGTCTACCAGGATAAAGACAACGTAGGACTATGCCACAGCAATGGACAGAGCTAGTCTTTTTTTGTTTTCAAGACAAGGCATCGTCTACCAGGATAAAGACAACGTAGGACTATGCCACAGCAATGGACAGAGCTAGTCTTTTTTTGTTTTCAAGACAAGGCACCGCTAAAAGGGTGTAATGGAGACGTGGACGATACAAACTATATTCAATTTCACAGCGATTTGTAAACGAGAAAACGCAGCAACAGAAGTGGATTGCTTGACCACTAGAACGGGGTAGTTCTGTCAAGAACAACCTGGTTTATATGTCGGTGCTTTTCCCAATGGGGTCATTGTCTAGAAGAAGAAGGAAAAGAAAAACGCTCCACTTCAGAGATTTTCCACCAGACCTGCAAAATAGGTCTACAATGAGCCACAGGGGGGTAGTATAGAGACATGGCCAGGAGCCAGGTAATGTCAAACTAGGTGTGGAGAGGAGCATAGAGCATTTATCAGCATGTATCAACAACAACAGCAGCAGCAGCAGGTTCTTTAGTTGTACCTGTGTCCGAGTCACGCTCGTCCGTGCGTGCCGGGCTGGCGGTGAAGGAGAGCTTGCGCTTCATGGAAGACTTGGCTTTCCCCTCCTTTCCCAGGAGTTCACTCCGGTCCAGCTTGGGCGTTTTGGTGAAGGGGGACAACTTGTCCTTGCTCTGCCAAAACAAGGGTAGGATGCAGAATGACAAAAACAGCAACAGTCAATTCAGACCAACTGTGTGTGTGTGTGTGTGTGTGTGTGTGTGTGTGTGTGTGTGTGTGTGTGTGTGTGTGTGTGTGTGTGTGTGTGTGTGTGTGTGTGTGTGTGTGTGTGTGTGTGTGTGTGTGTGTGTGTGTGTGTGTGTGTGTGTGTGTGTGACTCAACAAAAAAGCAAAAAGGCAGCCACACTGATAGATGCTCTTGAAGATGGCCCTATTCAGACTGTATAGGCTGGTTTGACTGACATCAGGAGGCTTGGGTTCGATTGGAGTACCATTTCAGGTAAGGACTGAAGCGTACTAAAACATGACAAACTAAATGGAGCGGCACATGGTTGGGTTACACACAGGGATGTGACTGATCGGTGATCGCTTTGGAGACTTCCATAATCCAGTCACTCAGAAGAAAAGGAAAAACACTAAATTGACCATTGCTCAAAGACAACACAAAGGTCCACCAAGTGGACCTTTTAATTGTCTTTGAGCAACAGATGAAGCCCGTCACGGAACCTGTGATTTTATTCTTTTAACCAAAAAAGGATATGCTGGCGCTGAACCTCCAAGGCAGAGAGCCTGCTTAGCAAGCATTTAGAGAACATAAAATGTCAGTGGAAATAGCATAAATGACTACTAAATGTAGGAGAAAAGAAACCAAGAATCCCCCCACCCCTTGACCTGAAACTCATCTGGGCACAGACATCTTGATTTGGCACTTCTGTTGACCTGCTTGCCATGTCAAGCAGGTAATCTTAGTGCTGCCAACATGACAATTCTTTTAAATATATATATTAAAAAGTGGATTTCTTTGTAATGGAAGATAAATGTAACCGATTGAGCGAATGGGAATGCCAACATTGCAAGTCAGTTAGCTGCACCCTGCCAACGCCTGTGTGTGGTTTAATGAATCAAAAGAATGGAAAGTATATGTGCATGTGTGATGAATTATTTTGGGGATTTTTGTTTCCTGTGTTCTACTCACACGCTGTGCTGCACATCGATGTAAATACATTTACATAATGTGAAGGCCGGCAGCCATTTAAAATTTACCAACATGCCATGATAATTCTTACTTTAATAACCATATATTGTCCAGCCAGCCAGCAGCGAGAGCGTGTATGTGTCTGCGAGGCGTGTGTATGTATGTGTGCTCTGGTGTACCTTCTTCCCCGCCTGCTTGTCCACCATGGCGCCATCTCGGTCGCTGCCAGGTTTGGCCATGGTGCAGCTGCTGACTAGCTGTGAGGGCTACAACACAGCGGGCTCATCATGCACCTAGACACACACACACACACACACACACACACACACACACACACACACACACACACACACACACACACACACACACACACACACACACACACACACACACACACACACACACACACACACACACACACACACACACACACACACACACACACACACACACACGCTGAGTCACACTACAGGAGCACAGACTCCTTCCTCTCTTGGTTTTGAAATCAGAAGCCCTTAGGAGCATTACATACTGCACCTGCATGATGGAAACCAAAAGCTAAGCAGACACATCCGTACCTGTCAAGTGCTACCACCAGGCTGAACTAGCAAAGTGCATCAATTCCTCTCACATCAGCAGAGGTACTTTTTTTGTCGTGTAATGCAATTAATGTATTTTCCTATCTATAGGAGAATGACGACAAGCATTAGAATGGAAGAGACAATTCCAAAGAAACAACACTGCGTTAAGGGCTCCTGTTACAAAAAGGAAACTCCCACCCGCCCACATCAACCCCCTTCTGGAACAGCTTGCCGTCGGTGTGACAGCGCCTCTGTGATGTGAGCTACGCAGTGAGATTAAGGTAATGGTTAATACAATGCTGTCAATGTTGGGGTATTGTTGGTGTGCACAATGTTGACCTACAGCATTTGACAGTCAGGGATGAGAGTAAAGGGCTGTTCATGTAAATGGTAGTTACCAGAGCCCCTGAAGATAATTTCAAGCGATGAGCCTTCTTCTTAAAAAATAAATAATACATTCTGCAGAGCTGCAATACAACATTATAGAACGTCCAATACAACAGTGTGCAGCCAATTAATCATAGAATTTCTCACCGAGTCATACTGCAGTAGTTGTACGCTGTATTTTAAACAATATATAGCAATAACAAATAATGATTGTCTATCTTGCTCAAAGGCAGGGGTGTGGAAAACAGTCTTTAATACTTCTCCATCGCAGAACTTCAGAAAGGGTATTTGAGAATATAACATTTCCTGCTCACCAGCCAGCTTGTATACCGGCTCTGGAGTAGATGCCACAGTTAATCTGACCAGGAAAAGTGACAGCAGCCCTCAGCGCTTCAGAGTTAAGGCCACAGAGAGGCCAGTCAGCAGTAAAGCCAGATATCAGAGAGAGCAAGTCACCATTTTAATCAGGGACAATAAAGTGCACATGTGTGACAAATATGTCATTACCATTAACAATTTGAATAAGCAGCTGGCCTTAATCATTAGCAAGCATTAGGTAGGCCTATGGGTAGCCTTTGGTGTCCATGTTAACAATAAGCAAAAGTGTAGTGAAGGGGGTGTAACTGAAAATAAAAATATGCTGATGTGACTCCAAATCAGTGTGGAAAACAGGGAGACTGTAATTACAGAGGTATTTGGGTATTGGCCACTAGGGCGGTTCCTCTGCACTACAGCTAACCTTGTCCAAATCAGGCCGTCCTCTCAGAATTTGCCGCACAATTGACATTGATGGGATCAGCTAGCGACACATGCTTTATACAGTGGCAATGCAGTGTGCGGATATTCATAATGACCAATCATTTTTATATTTATTTTATTTATATATAGTCCAAAATGTTGGCACATGTAGCAACATCACAGTATGATTCCCAATTCCAAAAATGACTTAAACGTTATGGGCTTTGCTATGAAAAAGAGTTTAGAGAGGACCACAAACACAGCCACAAGGGACAGCAATGGCATCTCAAGACAAATGATGTGAACTGGCAGTAGCGGGGAGATTTAGGAATGTCAAGCAGCAGGAGATTTGACAGGATGCACACAAACATCAGGACGGCCAGATTAACAATGGCGTCGCCGTCTGCACCTCCAGAACAGTGTAAATAATTCACAGTTCAATGGGGGCAACGCTTCTCGATCTCCCACATCACAAGGGCCATTTGCTTGGATCCCCCTCTGTATATTTGAAAGATCCCATTAGGAGTGGAGACAATGGTTAAAAAAAAAGAAATAGGACGACTTGCAGCAGTTTGAATTAAAGTTCATCGCTGAACCTCCTCCACTAAGATGGCATGATGCTATTGAGGATTAACACTAGTCATTTCGATTGCATCCATCTCCCTTCCTTTTTTGTAAAATGCAGGCAAGTCTAAAAGATGAATGAGGATGACTATACAACTACCGTGTTGCTATACTATGTTTAGTAGGGCGTAGGAACTGAAAACAGTGACAACCTCCGCCCCAGCCATCAGTGTTGGAACATAGCCATTGAAAAGAGAGCAGTGTACCACATGTGTCCTGGGCCAGGAACCGGTTATGGTGGTGGCATTGCTTATGTAAGTGAGTGTGTACACTTTAGTGGATGGAAGCCTGCAAGCAGCCACGCACACATACACAAAGGCGCACATAAACAGGCCGGTAAGCTGAGCCAGAGAGTGCAGGATGGGACGAGGAGGAAGAGGTGCCAAGAATAGCAGCCAGCCTGACACACATCCCAGAAACTAGTTTGCCATGGCTCAAGACACAATAGATGCCCATACATTGATTAGCATTATAAAGCACCACTTATTTATAGCATAACGCAATAAAACACATTATTCGTCATTTATTACATCACAAGCTTGGTGTCACTACATGCTTCTCTCAGTGCCACTGACCATACAAAATGTCTGTCGGGACAACAAAGTATTGCTTGGCTCCAATGTCATTTCATTTTACCTTTGTGGCGTTGATTTAGTTCAAATATAAATTTGTTAAAGTTGGAATCTTGAAGATTTCCGTTTGGTTATCTTTGGCGACACCTTTTGCGATAAGAGGTATTTTTCCCAGAGATGCAAACAGTGTTGCTACAGACACCATGTTGGTAACATTCACAATACTGCAGATGCAAGGGTTTTCATTAGTGGGCCATAGGCCATAATACACCTAGTACCCCATGTTATTATAGTGCTAAGAGCACTAGTGAACAGGTTAGCATGCTTTGTTTGAGTCATCTTGTAATAATGTGCGCAGACCGCTAGCAAGCAAGTGCATGTTTCATTGTTTTATGACATTGCATTTTAGGGCAATCATACCTGTAGCTCAATCATATATAAAACCAATTGAGGTTCCTTTCAAGACACTAATATACACATCGCATTTCAAGTGTAAAAAAAGAAAGCCAAGAAATGTATAGTAACGTTGTACCACATATTTAAGGATTTGGCCAGTTTGATAAGACCCCAGGTTAATTGTTGGAATTTTCTATGTGGAGATGTAAATCCTCCATGATTTCTGTAGGGCTGTAGTTGACCAAATAAATCTTATCTTGGTAGACTTAAATTCCACCTACCTTTGAAAAATCAACTTGTCAATGGGGGAAAAAATAAATCTGCACGTTATCTCTAGTTGAACTAAATTGGCCACAGTCGCTCTACCTGGAACCCTTAATATCACGTGTGTTGAGGAAGTCCGTGGGTGTCAAACACTCTCTTCGACGTGGTTATGGCAGAGCTTCAATGTAAAAGCGGGTAGCACACCATTAGAGCCACAGAGTGCCGCGTCGGACAGTGAAGCGTAGTAGAAAGGACAACACACGTCGGAAGAGTCGATTAGGTCTGGTTCTCTGTTTAATATAATGGGTTGCAATGGATAGCACTGCGATGCGTGCCACGGTGCCTATTCTCACTCTATGTTCACGTTCTTGGAGAAACTACATAGCCAGGGCATTTCATATGCGCTTACCCGTGTTGGACAAAACAAAAGAGGACGCAATGGGAGCTGCTAGACACTCATTTGGAATATAATGATGTCAACGGCTTGCCCACTGCCCAATTTCGGAACGGGAGTACACCACAAGACGGGGGTGAGTTGAACAAATATGATGCCTGATTTATATATTGACATAGAAAATGTTAACAGTTAAACAGGGGTCTTAGCAAAACAGACTTTAAAGATATTAAGGGCCACAAGGCATCTGAAAAGAAAATCTGAGCACTATAGTAGCAGAGAATTTCAAAGAATGTAATGAATCCCATCAAAGTATCAGAAGGTATTGGGCTACAGGAAATTATGAAACCTACAAGACATAATACAGACTGTGGCTCATACGGATTCTATCCCCACACACACACACTATTACTATTATGTAACAGGTTTATTAAAGTCTCAATGAGTAACATTTCACTTAGCTTGAAGTTTAAAATAACCTGGACATATCTGTAGTCAATGCTAATCCACAGTGAATTCAATGTTATAAATAAAATCACATTTTATAACATAATTCTACAAACACAAATGCTGGCCAGCCCATGCTTTACCTCTTTGTTTACAAGATTCTTACTATCGACACTCCCAAAACACCTCCCACTCACGTCACCCAAGCTACGCTATTTTGCAACACAGTTGCACAGCCAGTTAAGAGTGGACAGAACGTAATCTTAGACATTGCTACTTTAATGTCATGAGATGCATTACATGTGATTTTATAATGGGTAGTTCTGAACTTAAACTGCTATTTATGAGAATCGTTTTTGAGAACCGGCAGGGTTCGGCCAGAGCCTAGCTGCGCTTTACAAAAGGGAAGGCGAGCAGCTTGTGTAATGCGCTCAAAGAGACTGGCTACGCTGGCTGCGACACTAAACAGCAGATCACGTGTGTGCAGCCCTGCGCGCTGTCAAGCTAAATGACGGGGAGGGGAAGGGAGGCGAGAGACGGGTGGAGAGGGTTGCTTTCAGCTGCGCTCTCACTACCAGCCTCTGTCTCCTCCTCCTCAGACACCACCACGCCTCCAGCACAACCCCCCTAATGAGGAACAGGACAAAGCCAGGAGCCACGGCCTGATTCCTGAGACAGCAGGAGATGGGGGCAAACAGACAATAATACCCAGTGGAGTAGCTGAGCCATCTCTGGATCTCTACATTCTCTCACACACAGCTGCAAGAGCATGCATGTCACGTTCATGTAGTGTGCCAGGGACTGTCTATTTCGGTTATTTTCCTGTGGGCAAATGGTGGGGAGGGGGCTCTTATGCTGGAGCATGTGGTCAATATCCCTTAAGTAACAATGTGGACTAGGTGCCAATAGTAGTAAGGAGAAAGGACTTCTTGCTACATTTCAAATCGTACTCCCAAACTAAACGCTTTCAAATGCTTACAAGCAGTCGGTCTAGCAAACAGCAGATAAACAATCACCTTTCATGCAGTGGACTTTAATTGTTGTCAAAAAACACACCTGAACAACACAGAGCCTAGCCGGTGCAGTGGTTTGAAGAAGGAAACCCAACTAGGAACTAGGTGATCATATTAATTTCTTTAGCCATCCGTGTAAAGTAACAACGTGGCTGATGTGTGTGTGTAAAGAAGGCAGGGTGCATGCACAGGCCTTTGTTTACTTCCTCTGGCCTCACTGCTTAACACAAATGTGTTAGGAAAAATAAAATAGCAAGGAAGGAATGTGAAATCCAAAGCAACGAGATGGCACGAGTCAGTTTAAATGTGGATTAGAAAGATCAAAATAATTATCAAAAATAATCCATTATGTAGCAAGACAATGCTCCTCAGCAGCAGAGAAACATACAAAATGACTGTCTGCCTTGTCCAGTGTAATCACCATCTGCCCTCCATAACCCTGATCCAAATACAGTTCTCCTTGCCGATTCCCTGCCCATCATAAATGTCAGGCCATGATGCAATAAAGCCTTCATTTGCAGACGCCAAAAAGCATAACAGAGTGACAGCATTGTCCCAGAGGCATCTGTTCCCCCCTCTTACCAGAGTGACCTCCAGACGGACTGGAGCACAGCCCCATCCACCAGCATGTCTGGCCAGTGTGCCAGTCAGTCGCCAGGATGCATAAACAAACCAAGTCATTTGGCTAGAGTGGTATACATATACATGGCGGTTCTGAGCAACACTTCTCCTACCCAGGCGCCTACATTGGTCCCCTTACACACAGAGGCCCCCGCCCCTCAGGGCCGGACAGGCAATCTCCGGACAGCAATCAGCAGGACTTGCTGGTTGTCCCAATAAAGCATTTTCACATGCAAGCGTCATTCAAGACATGAAGAGGTACACTCTTGATGAGCAATGTGTCAAAAAGAAAAATATAGGTTTTATTATTTTGTTTATGGAAAACAAAAAGTACACTTGTTTATGTTTTTAACTGGACTCCAACATAAAGACAGCTTATTTATTAATGGCCAAAAGTTAAGTCGATCCACCACACAACATTCTCCAGTATAATTTATAATAATCCCAAGCATTAAGCCCTTTTAAGGGTCAGACATAATGCACTTTAATGTGGCCTAAATGTGTATTCTTACATAAGAGAGTGCTGTGGCCCAGTCTCAATCACTTAAAAGCTTCCCATAAAACTGAAATACCCGGTAAAAAATTAATAAAAACTATGAGCCCCAGTCCTCTGGCCAGGGGCCACACACAAACATCAAAAGCCACACTAAAATCAGCCCTTAGTATTCGTGCAAGGATCCGCAGATAGGGTTAACTACAATAGCAGCCCAATCCTCTGGCTCTGTCCGGGCCGTGACACACTGCAGCAACCGTTGAGCTAGCCCAGAAGACAAGAGAGAGAGGCTGTGTGAACCTTAACAAGTCTACCGCAACCCGCTTTAAATGTAGGTTAATGATCAGATACCCAAGCACTGGACCAGAACAATGGAGTCTTTACTTGCGATTATGGACTACAAAAGGAGGGGAGGGAGTGGGAAGCCAGGGGAGGGGGTGGGGATTGGGGCAAAGGTTGGGACCTAGGCGTTGGTCTTCTTCTACACGACTGGCCTCAGATTACAACCCCAGCACTCACGTGAACAGCATGACTGGCAAAACACTGTCCCCTTCAAAAAGCAGATGGCGGCAAACATTTAGTGTAGCAAGAGCAACACTACGAACAACAGCCTGCTTTGTACACGTTATATAGGGAGTAATCAAAATGAAAATGATTGTTCAGTTACATTTATACTCCTTGCCAAGCTTAAAACACATGGTCACCCAACTGAAATAAAAACCCAGGACAAAGCTTGAAGAGAGTCAAGCAATCAAAACGAGTACCACCACAAGGATTTTACTACCAGTGTTTTTACTACTACTACTACAGGGTGTCCCCAATCAAATTGGGTTTCTGTAGGACAAACTAGCCGCAGTCGAATGTGAAGTTCACGAGTAAAACTGGGAACTGTTGTGTCGACTCCGGTTGTGGCATTCAACTTGCTCCCTCTACACCTGTCACAGCTTATAGAGGGTGGTGACATGGAGATAGTATCACACAAACCGCGTGTGGCCGCCCATGTGGCACACCATACTGAGCCAGAGGGCCTTGCAAGGATGATGCTGCTGTAACGTTCAGTGTCAGGCACATGTCGAGTGGCAAAATAAAACCACGATGGAAAACGCAGACAACAACAAAACATAAATGTAACCCTTTTATTAGAGTGTATTGTAGTTAAGAGTAAAATCACATGAAGCAACACTAGCGAAGGAATCAGGGCCCATGAGCACTACTGCTGTTGGAGAACGTTGTCAAGTATGGTCATTTAAGATTAAACAAATCCAAAACTAAACAGGAAATGGCTAGTCTTTTCCATCAGTAAACTTGGGGGCAAAAAATAATGCAGAAGTGCATGCTGCCCATTGTTCACAGGTTTCTCCTTTTTCATTAAGTAACAGCATTTCTCCAAGCTGCTCATTCACAAAAAGTGACTTCAAGCCCTCATTAATTATCACGCCCCTAGCACGGGACTTGAACACTCTTGCTTTGCTCGTTTTAACATTCAGCATCAACAGGGGGTCAGACAACTGCCATTCTAAATAATACCATGCAGATGGAAGGTCATCATGAATACAAATGGGAGCAGTTAGAAAATGCAAGATGCATTTGTCCAGGGCACATGAAAATAATTGCGCACATTTGGCTGATGGAAAAATATTTTTGATTGTTAATAACATCTACACATACACTGATGCTTTACAGATTCTTTCCATTTAAGTCATGCTTTATGCATTTTTACTTTGAACTCAGAATAACGTTGAAGAATGACATATTTGACAGATATGACCTATTTACAAGTACAAAGTAAACAATACAGATTTCCTCTCAAGCAGCATGGCTTCTTAACTGGTAACATCATAGCCATTCCTTTTTTGGAAACCATAAAAAAAAAAAAAGGATGCTTCATATTGCCATGTTTCACAAACTGAATGAAATGGTTAATGCAGATTGGTTTAGCAGCTCTGAAGGGGAATTGTTTATTAAGAGGGAATATTTTACAGTATCATTTATCTAACCAACTCATAATGTTTAGATTAAACTCTCACGTAGCCACGAACTGCATTTCCAATTCCCTTATAGAGAATATTACGTTGTATACTGTTGGTTTGGAGGCGCAATGGAGCGTGGTATTGGTTACTACTAACCTATAAATGTTTTGAATATATATATATATATATATATATATATAATATATATATATATATATATATATATATATATATATATAGTGCTACTCAATTACATAAGAGCTTTCCTGCCAATACATTGATGTACACAAATTCAAGTCATGCAAGTCCAGAGCTATATAATACCAGACTTAAATTGAATGGACTACTGTATGGCTTTAATACCCAAACAATGTGCAACCAATATGGATGAGGGGTCATCACCCACACACACCATTAGGTACTGGAAGAGCATGTCAATCAGGCTGTGTAAAGTAATAATACCAAACCGTTACAGTTTGGAGGGGTTTCCCCGGAACATAAAAAGATCTAATGTGGTCATTCGTCTTGGAGCATGAAAAAGAGGAACTTGTAGCATGACGCAGTCTAGTAAACTGTAGTAAAAACTCATTAGCAGCAATCAGAATTCAGGGTGTGTGAGAGATGTAGTGGTGCTGCTCATTTTATTAAAGCAAATAAAACCCGGTCACTCTTCGTCAAATATAAACATAAACTGAGATGAGTAGCATGCCTGCACAGAACAACACATATTAAAGCCTGATCCTCTTGTCAAGTACAAAAGATGCTGTTCAGAGGAACACCATGGCCTTCATATTATTCCGCATAAGAAGGGATGCACAGTCATTGAGGAAAGGCTTTTAGAATTGAGCTTAGTCTCAGATTTGACACAATTCGATAAACCTGTTTACAGCACCAAATTAACACTTTCTGTGCGGCAGACTTCCATAGTTGTCCAAAAAGAGAGCAAAGCAAGTCAGAGCCATCCGGTTGCTTTGGTCATTGAAAATACCCTTTTCCCAAATCATCTGTGTTAAGC
Organism: Lota lota; assembly: GCA_026745465.1. NCBI lineage: Eukaryota > Metazoa > Chordata > Actinopteri > Gadiformes > Lotidae > Lota > Lota lota. Next base: position 4,973,542 of record JACYXH010000812.1, read on the forward strand.
TGTTGCAGGCAGATTTCAGTTTGAGAGACTACCAGCATAAGCAGGGCTTGTTTACATCCCTGGATTTGATATTACTAAACCAAGCTGCAAAAAGATGAAAAGACTGTCGGTATAAGTACCAAGTTATTTGGTTGCAATAATTTGACTACGGATATCCACTGCACCAAATACTAAAGAAAGAGTGTTATTACTCGTTTAGTATTTGGTGCAGTGGATATCCGTAGTCAAATTATTGCAACCAAATAACTTGGTTGACCACTTTAATTGACCACATATAATTGACCATATGTCCATTTCCCCATTACTAGACAGATTATACTGGTGTGCTTTCTCATTGATTATTCTGGACAACACACTGATGGAATGAGCAATCTCAGCAAATAAATGCTATAGATACCGAAAGAAATATGGACACAAGCCAGTTAGCCCTCAATATTAATTTCCGTATGGAGTATGTCAATATTAAAATGCATAGATGTGATGGGGCTAATGCCACGGATATCTCTGAAGAGGGCTTGCACTATGCTAGCAAATGTGGTTTGTAAACACACACACGTCAGAAGTAAATTGTCCCTAGCCACTAATACATGAGGAAAGAAGCATCTTTCCCTGGAGCAGGAATTTCTCAACTGTATTTCTCAAACAAAGAAACGTTGAGATTATGACGAGTTCTAGAATAATGAACCCAATGTATGCATCATTCAAATACTAGATATACATTGAGCCTAGAATACGAACCGAATAGGGAAAGGTCATGTGTCCAGTTGAAAGTTGTTATGCAGATGGTTTTTGGCCAATCCTACAGACAATACAATTCAGTTGTCCGACAGCGTTACCTCTACTTTTCATTTGAATTTGAGAATACAAGAGTGCTGCGCTTTAAAAGATACACTAAGATATGATCAACATTAATGATATGTAAATTATTGCATTATGAAATGCTGCAAACCAGTTTACATGTTCAGTTGGTCCTGGCCATAGATATTCCACTTGTTTCATGAATGACGTTAAATGGCGATTGAAAAATAAGGATTCGTGCTTTCATCATATATTTGATATGGGTAAACTATATTTTATATTTATAGTTTCGTTTAATTAATCCCATTTGAAAAAACGCCTGCATAATCAAAATATCTTACGTTAAACCGGTCAGGTTACGTTTGGAGTGGTGACTGAACAGACGGCCATGTAAAACAGACAGCTTTTGTATCAGTAACACACCCCCAAGAAGGTCGCGCTAAAGCATTACTCTCCTACATGAAAGCAAAAGTTAACCATAACATTTCGTCATCCACAGTGCATCGTGTTATGCTTTCTACATTTATAAACACATAAACGATGGGTTATGATCAATGTTAACTACGATTAGATTTTCTCCGTGACTGCTTGTCATGTCTAGAGCCAGCGGTATGAATTACTGGGCGCTAAAATTCTCTGTAAACGTGAGCTATCGCTTGCATACGCAAACAAGGCGCTAGCGTTAACGTTACGTCGTGGAATAACGTTGAACACGTATTTATATTAATAAACGAGCTGCATTCAATTACCAACAGTCCAAAACATGGGAAACGTTCATTTGGCATATTTCACAAGAGAACAAAACAGCCCGAAACAAAAGCCCACTGCAGCCCCTCACAAGGACCCCCTCCCTAGCGGCTAACGCAGCTAGCTAGCAGGTTATTCTGTAGTGTTTTCAAGCCTACATAGCTCACTGACTGAGGCTACCCAGTTCACTCTGCTGTCGACATTTGGCGGCGCACGTTTCAAAGTGTTCCTATGTCCTCACGTATTTAAACAAACGGGTAGACGTTCATGAGTAAAAACCGATAGGTCACATTGAAACGAAGATCATCCGATGTGTATAACGCACGTGGCACAAAACTAAACCAAGCCCACGCAAACACACAACATTGCATTTTGGCACGCAGTTTACGTCAAAGTTAGCTCGCTAACGTTAGCTTGGCCGCTGTAAAACTAGCCAGATGGCTAACTGGGATTTCTCTTATGATCCGAGCCCAGCAAGTAACAAGTCTTGATTTCATTCTTACCTTTAAAATGATTCATGTGTTTCCACCTACTCATTCGGATTCGACAATAAATGTATAGTACGCAATACAAACTAATATGTTCTAAATACTGGACGTTAACCGTACCCTACGGCTGTATGACGTTCATTGCTGGTTTGAAAACATCCCAGTTGTTCGTCGTCCGTCGTCTCCAAGAAAAGCCTAGCAAAACATGCAACCGGCGTTTCAATTGGTCGAGAGGAGTCACATGGTAGTTTGAGCCTCATCGAGCTTATAACCTCGTCTGCGGGATGTAGATGGGTATGTCTCACAATGTAACTCCAATTGTGGTTATTACATGTCGAACTGTTATAGTGACATAATTTGTCATTTATATTTAACCATAACTTGTATAATGTAGTTTCCGACTAGTTTATAGTTAAATACGTCGTGGAACGAGGTTGTAAATGGGCACTTGACGTCATCTTTTCCGCTGCTCCGGCCAGTAGGAACGTTATCACACGTGTAAGCAATATAAATCATGTTTTTGACATCTGCTATTTTTCTTAATACGACTAATATCTTCAATACAATGCCGCCCACTGAAATGCAGCCTGATATTTAACATACATTCAGCCGGGTATTTTTGTGTTGGTGGCGCAGTGACATTTTCACAAGCGGCGGTTACTTTGCGCATGCGCCACATTATATTTTGTTGCAGAACAAGCTTGAAATTGCAAGAGGAAATCGTGGTGGGGGAGGGGCATCGACTAGACACGAATAAACCACAGGGGTGAGATGAAAATGACAGGCAGTTCAGTTGTAATAAGCGGGCTGCTTCGGCCTGGCGGTGAGAATGCAAATGGTAAATACATGTGCATTGCATTGTAATGCAATACTGCATCACATGTAGCATTTCGAAAATTGAGTGTTTAAAGCGCAGACCTCTTTGTTATTGGAAAATGCTGATTCATTGACTGACAGAGAGCCAAGTACAGATACATGAATATTTTATTTACATATGCAAGCATAAAACATATCAGTCTAGGGATTGGTTGCTGTGGCCATCAGTGTTTAGAGGTCTGCTCTCACACCAACACCTGGCCCTGGTGGGGGTTCAGTCAGAGAAGTTAGACCCCCGGCTGGCTCACAGGAGAAACGTCCATTCCTAAGAGGCAACAAAAAATAAAAATGGTGAATAAGGAAAAAAAATATTTTTTTGGAAACTCAATGCACTGTAGCAAAATATTAATCAACTGGAACGTAAAATTGTTGTTGGGAATTACCTTGGCCCAGGTGGTGGGACCCTCCCAGCCTTAAGTTCGTCAATAATGTGATCCATGTCCTCAGCAGTGAGGTCCTCCTTGAGGCAAAGAAAAAAGATGGATAGTTGATATGAACAATGGGGCAAAGGAGGCAAATACACTGCCCCAAGTAAAACATTGAAATCAAGCAACACTCTTGTGAGTGCTTATGTTTAGATGAGAATACATTTGTTATTGTCTCAAAATGTCCCCCCTGGCTGGGATGGAGAATTTTCAGGCCAATGGGGGAATTAAAGAGGCCGTGGGGACACAGTTTATGCTATCCCCAGGGCTCCACCAAGGGGGTATTGTGACCACGGGACATGGTCTAACACACTGTGGTAAGGCGGTTAATTAACCCATAAGTTTGCCTCTTGGATCGCCCAACCTACCACTACCATTTCATTGATGTAGAAAGAGATGGCATCCAATGGTAGATGGTGAACACATGGATATAGGAGTCCTTAAGATACTACACCGTAGTGTTATCAAATCCTTTAAAAGGAAACATCGGACTGTTTTTAGTAGCTGTTTGCCTATTTCTCATTGCTCCTGAGCTTTGTTGATCTGAACATGGGAATCTCATTAAGACTTGTAGACATTTACAGATAATTCTTTAACTGTCCAACAGTGCTTCTACTCTTCCATTAGTTATATTAGACCACTTTTTAACAGAATCCTATTAGCATATAGAGAAAGCCAGACCGTTAATCCTTAAATCAGACAACAGAGAGACTACATAACCCAGATATAATGAATGGCTGGTGCTGCATGTTGGATAATCTAAAAGTATCAAACATGATATATGAACCATGCTATTACTTGCTTGGCAAAAAAGATAGAAGTGTTTTAACTGAATCGAAATGGCAACGCTTTCTCAGCGGATCCTTATTTGGTTAATTTGTCCTCGACTCGTTGGGTTGACAACAGCACAGAGTGGTACAGGCAGGGAATACTCACATAGTAGTTGTCATTGATTTGAACCATGGGAGCGTTCACACAAGCACCCAGACATTCAACCTCAATCAGTGTGAACATCTTGTCGGGTGTAGTCTCCCCCACCTTGATACCTGAAGACATTGAAACACGGGCCACATGTTTAGTCCCCAATCACACTGCAAATGAGGGTTTGCAATTAAGCCAATCATGCTAATAATCATCTAAAAACATCACAAATTAAATGGGAGGTGGACAAAAATAATGATGTATTGAATTCCTAAGCAGATAGGATGTATATTTATGCCATGGTTATTGGATACATGTGGCAATACAGTTTCCATTTTGCAAAGCCCTACTGACCCCAAATCTGGGTTTTTTATTCATTCAAAAGGCAAACATGATATCAGGACAGATGCATGGACCAAGGTATCTGATTTAAAGCTAATCATAGTTGAACAGGGTGCATTTCATTCTTAGTGTGGACATATGTTTGCAGGGTTTTGTCAATTATACTTTATTTATAAGCTTTGTTATTGTGGCCATGTGTGGGGCTCACTCATTCCACTTATAGTCCCTGAATCAGCTCCCCTAATTCACAATGAAAGTCCTTCCATCATTTTATTTTAATCCATTGTAGTGTTTTGAAACAGAAAAATACCATCCACTGTGGCTGAATAACAATATGTCACATCAGCAAAGCTAGTCCACTTTATCCTTTGTTGAGTGAATTCAATTACCTAGGGCGCAGGGAAATAAATTACAAAGCAGCAGAGTGTTTATGTGTGGTTTTTTTTTTTTCTCTTCATAGGATTTGACATGAGCTTCCTTTGTTAACCACTGACACAATTATTGCTAGTCAAATCCTTCTGGCATGTAATTCCTTTTTGCTTAAAAATAACTCAAGTGCCCCAAAGAGTAGATAGATGATGCAGCTGTAAATGTACACATCTGTCCACAATCTCAAATAACCAAATAAAAATAAGTGTTTTTGTATTTTCTATCGGGGTCCTTATTGTGGTTAAGTGGACTGCTGCTGCTCTTACCCAGTTTGGTTTTGAGGGCCTCTAGGATGCTGTCGGAGTTGCAGAGCATGCAGGGTGTGGTGGTGCAGATCTGGATGAAGTACTTCCCCACCGGCTGACGCAGGAACATGGTGTAGAATGTCGCCACCTCATACACTCTCATCGGAGCGACTTCCAGCACCTCTGCAACCTGCACCAAAACATGCGCTCAAATTATTACTTGACTACTCAAAAAAAGAAAGGGGACCTAGGGGTCTCGCTTCAGACAATCACTAAAATTGCAGAAATGTAATTTGTCTGAATGGTTTGGTTGTTCCAGGCCAGGAAATTGCTATTGGTAGTCCCATTTGTCCATCTATCCTAAAGAAACGATGAATTTTTAATCCACCTTTTCCAAGTAATTTTGGACAGAGATTTGATTATTGCCATGGTATTATTTAATGCATAAAGGCCCAATTAAAATAAATTAATCTCACCTAAGCAAACACATAGTTGCGGCACAGCTAGTTCACATATCTATCTGTGTGATTGTCTATAGTATAGGAGCATTTTTAAGATGAAATGGACACGGGATGGGATTCTGGGAATAGAAGAACAGCATGTCCGGGACAGCCAAGAAACTTGATTAGGAACAGCGGTACCTTGTTCATGGCGGAGATGGGTAGCCATCCATGTTGCCTCTGGGCTAAATCCAGAACTGGAATAGTGGCCGCCTGCTTGTGACCCAATGGGTACATAGAGATAATCGCCTCAATTCTCTAGGGGAGAAATACATTGGAAAAAATGATAAATAATGTGGAATTACATAACAACAATCAGGAGAACAGTTTTTATATTAATTTAAACTGTACTGCAATCTTTTCAGTTACATTTAACTGGATTAAAAACATATTAAAGAGCCCTTTTTTATACATCCCACATACCTTTTTGTTCTCCGCAGTGAATTCAAAAGGGGTATCAGGGTTGTTGTCAGCGGTGTCCCTGTGCTGGAAATGAAAGATGGTCATGGTTAAGAATTGTTTAGTTGCACACATTTCTAGTTGTAAATAGTGAATAAACCAGATTTTCTTGTGAATTTGATATTGTTGGGTGTATACAGCTGGGTCTGGAGTTTGTAATTAAATATAAGTAGGCTCATATGTATGGCTTGAGCAGGCCAAGTGTTGCTATCCAACCATGAACAAGACCCTCAGTATAGATAACTGGCAATGTATGTATTTTAAGTCTTCCTGTCTCTGCACACTGCCCCCTTGTGAGTAAATGGAAAAGGCACATTTAAATTGATGAATTGTCCTATCGACATCAATTCGTTTTTCATTTTTTTGTTAAGAAGTTCCACACTAACACACGTGTGAACATGATTACAGGTAAAGACAAAACAATCTGCATGTCTCCTTTGGGGACAAGTTCAAACACATCGTGTCATCAAGGGACTGTACTCATGGCAATGTTCCATGACTGTTACAGCTACTATGGTGTACCTTTAAGAAAGCAGTACCTTTTATGCTGACCAAAATAAATACATTGAAATCAATTTGCCACTGGAAAGTTTAGAAGCACACTATTCTCCACAACAGTGTTGTCAAGATCAACAGATCAATAAAAATTTAGAAAATACTGCAGAAATACAGTCTATTCTATTTTTAGCACAACAAAAGTCAGAGGCAACCCCTTTCTGTATAAACAGTACAACCATCCAATACACTTCACCACATGGCACAGAGATTGAGCGACAGTTTAAATACAAATAAATATATAAATCTGTCCATTTCAGCAGGGAGACACTGACTTACCACAAAAATGCCTCCTGCTCCTGCACGTGCAGCAGAACGATGCAGACTTCTGACCTGCCTCGCCTGTTAACATGGAAAGTATGTCACGTTTAATCTCATTGCCGTAAACTTGCTGTACATGTGGCAGTATCCAACAGATAAGTATATCCCCTTTACATATAACCAGATGAGAAATTAGGTCAACTACTAATTCTACCTGCTACAACTGATTTATATAAAAATTACATTACGATTTAGGCTACCTTTTTTGGCTAAAACATGGTATACTAAACATTGGAAACATTGAATTGAATGTATATCAGTGACAATGAGAACCATTGAATGCCTTTAGATCGGTGCCCTTTGGCTATGATTGTAACTTCATCGGTACCAAAATAGCACACTGTATAATATTGTCATGCATATGTGTAATGGTCACTTCAAATTTGGATAAGAATGAATTGGTTCAGATACACCGTATAGATCCTTCGACGGTTATCGAAGCTCCCTTTAAAGTTACATTATACTTCAGTGTTTTCAATGTGATGGTTATGTGAACCAGTAGCATGGCATATTACGTACGCTAGTGTTTGGTCACATAAGGCTGTGCAAGTCATAGCCAATATCTGATATAGTTGCCTCACACATTGTCCAATTTTGTATATTCTTATCCCAAAAATAAAGTGATAAATCAGCATTATCGTTGATCATCGTATGCGGTTCTTTTTATCAATTCACAATGTTGGTTCTCCCATGAAGTATGCACCTTTCCTGGACATCCAAATCTCAAAATGGCAATACTTTAAACACGTTGTTGTCATCACAATTATTAAAAGTGCTTCCAAGTATAACTCTATATTTTATTCTGCCATAGCGTGTCAGTTTGCAAGGTAACCTAGCTTCCTTGCTAACATTGGCTAACAATAGCGGCCTGCACAACTTGCCCTTGTGAGATGTCCTAGCCTTTATATCTAACAGGACGAGGTGTAAGTCTTAATAGTAATCGTGATTGTCATAATATAAGTAGATCACAAATTCCGTACCGTTTGCGAAACAGCAGATCGAATAGCAGAAGACAAAAACATGTTGATACGCTTTTGTCCCGACGTGCTAACGCTGACACGGGACTGCAATGGCCGACAACAACATACAAAATGCGATTGTTCTCGATTATTCAGGTCTGGTAATGTGTGCAACGTCACTTGCACAATCAATGGATCACAGATAGAAAAACTGAGATGGAGAAATACGTTACTGATACTAGTATTACCCAGAGCAATTGTATTGCCTAAATTCAAGAAGTATGTATATACAAGTCGACTTTGATAGATAATAATAATACATTATCCATATTTTAATATGAACGTAACCCTCATCAATCAACATTAACAATGTTAAATCTAAATATATTTTACACGATTAAAACTCTGCACCCATTTCGATATTTATTGCAAGGTATGTCTGGTATTGACAGATGGTATATATATATATATATATATATATATATATATATATATATATATATATATATATATATATATATATATATATATATATATATATATATATATATATATATGTAGTTAATAGCAGAAGCCAAGTCAGTAGGTTGTCTTACAGCTCCCTGTTGAGTTAATATTTTATTTTGACTCGGAACACCATTCCCAGCGTGTCAACACTTTAAATCCTAGCCATTCATCTGCCTACAAATGTCCTTCCTACGCAGAGAAAAACATAATGTGATAAACAGACCAGGGACTGTTCAACCAATGAAGAAGTGGGAGTGCCGAACACTGTGAGCTTCATTGGTTGCTTTGGAGCTGAGCAGACTGGAAGAGGCTCAGCCCACGGATTAAAGGTGTGTCCACAGTGAATACGCGGGGCATTGAAGTGTTCTTAAATGGCCCCAGGAGGACGGACAAATCCAGTGACAACGGATTTACCCCTCTTGCGGCGCATCCTTGCATGATCTGTAGACCAGCCAGCAGTCGGTCTCTTCGCCATGGTTATTCCTGGATCTCACTATATCGAGGACAAAATGTATCATCCTCCACTTGACTTGCAGAAAGATGCTCATGTGCCTGATTTTAACTCCTATCTGGAACTTTACAGAAAGTCTGTGGAGAATCCAGAAGGTATGTTTAATACATTAGTGGCGTGTGTGTGTGTGTGTGTGTGTGTGTGTGTGTGTGTGTGTGTGTGTGTGTGTGTGTGTGTGTGTGTGTGTGTGTGTGTGTGTGTGTGTGTGTGTGTGTGTGTGTGTGTGTGTGTGTGTGTGTGTGCGCGTGTGTGTGAGTTTCTGGGATAAACACTGCTATCTGTGCTGTCTGTCTATCTGTCTGTGCATCCACATGTGTGTGCATACACCTCTGTCTGTTTGGGCATAACTTTGTGTCTGTCGATGTGTGCAAGTCTGTTTGGATCTCTAACTTGCATTATAGTTAACTATTGGGACCCAGGACCACCAGCACCACTATTACTTTAAAATGTCTTTCCTGTCTAGATTTCTGGAAAGAGATCGCGGATGAGTTCTTTTGGAAGAAGCCGGCAACAGGACCAATGATGCAATACAACTTTGACGTGACTAAAGGCAACATTTTCATAAAATGCATGGAGGGAGCAAAAACCAACATATGCTACAACGTCCTGGACAGGAACGTGAGAGACAAGAACCTGGGTGAAAAGGTTGCCTACTACTGGTAAGCATCAACATGGGTGGAGGACAGATTAAACCACTGTCTGTCATCATTGCTATCTAAGAAATGTGATGCTATATATCAAATACATGGGCCCAAGTGTTCGCAGACTCACATAAATGGACTCAAATACCTCCCTGCTCATAAGTAGCACTTTCAAAATGCAGAACTGTGGCATGAATCCATTCATCCCAGTGAACCGCCATGATTTCATCTTAATTTACAAACATGTTGCTCAGGATTTTCCAGCTATAAAGAACCCCATTTGAATGATTATAATCCATTATCATTAATAACGAATTGTCATTCAAACAATTCAAATAGATTTATATCTAATCTTGCATTGCATCAACAAACACTAGATTGCTTTTTAACGAAGGTTGTTGTATAACAAATCAAGCCCACACACCCTGTGTTACCAATAGCCTGTACTTTTTGTACGTTCCTTGTTTTATATAAAAGGGTAAATATTTAACATGTCATCCGAGGCAACAATAAATGATTCTGCCACCATGACGTTAATGACAGATGATTCAAATGGGAACTTGGACAACCTTAACCCACATGACATATGTAGTGACTGGCTGCGCTCCAAAGGGGCACTTAAGTCATGCTTTCTTTTTTGTGCCACCACTTTGTCCTATAGATTCTTTCATTTGTTGGCCTTGCTTCACTTGCATAAGTCCTCCAAACTATGACAATGCAATTATGGTGATGAGAATGACAGAACCTTTTAACAAACACTTTGATCCAGCACATTTGCACCTAAAATTGTCTGCTATTTCTAACACAAATAACCCTATAGTGTGCCCCTGATGTTTACAGGATATAGGTTTTATTGGGCTTTAGTAAACTGTCTTCACATAGTGCTACGACCTTACAAGAATGCTTTTCAAGGATTACGCCCGCCACAGTGGGAAAAGCATATGTGGGAAATTGTATGTAATGACCTCAACATCAAAACAATACCTCTCTGTAGAAATGGGAGACGAAGGTGGCCCTCATAATTTCCTTTGGTTGAATAAAGTCCACTGCATTCATACCTTGTGAAGCTTCTGAACATTTTAAAGTGTAAAAAGAACTGAGCTACCTATCTAGTGGGCGAGGCGATTCTGGCTATAAAACGTGTTTCCCTTCAATGGGTTCCAATAAACTTTTGGGAATTAAATATTAACTTGAGTATGTGAGGTAGTGTCTCTTGCTGGTACTCAAATATTTGTTCACATTGTAGCCTTGTCATAGAGGTTATTTATATCCTATCTGTTAGCATTGATGGGTTGAAAGATGAGGCCATTAAAGGAGGGCTTTGAATAAGAAGCATCTTTTTAAATAACTATGTATAAAATAAAGCTGTGGAAATAATTCAGGATCATTTAATGGGTTTCCCCCGAACAATCCTTAATGTTTAAAGTGCATGTGTGTGTGCATTTGCACGTGTGTGTGTGTGCGTGCATCTGTGCATGGCTGCGAGTGTGTGCGTCTACCTCTTTTATAGTAGTGGTGCTTCCTTGTGGCATTGCATTGAGGATTTAGCAGTATAACATATCCCAGCTGTTATCAGCTGGTTGCACCAGCTTGTAGATGGTTGCCAAAGGGGGTTACCAGTGTCAGAGTCAAGTTTAACAGCAGGCAGGTTGCCATGTTGACTATTGGCCTGGGTTGATGCAGACACACTCCTGTCAAGTATCCAAACCTAAAATAGCCATAGAGCCGCTGGTTTCTATGTCAATTGATGAAGCAAAAGGTATTTTCTTTCTTTGCAAAAGATTTGCTATATTATTTTACCAATTTGATGTCTACATAGACATTTGTCAGTGGCATGTAATGCATGGATGAATGGGAAATTAGCTTTACAATATGTCACTTCATGTCCTATTATTATTATTATTGGTTTATGGTTGTGTTTTTGTGGCTTTGTCCTCCCAGGGAGGGGAACTCTCCTGACCAGAGCATGGTTATCACCTATGGCCAGATGTTGGACCAGGTGTGCAGATGTGCAAATGTCCTCAAGACGATGGGTAAGGGGATTTGACTCCACTCCCCATTCCTCAATATTAGATAATTGTTCATTTCAAGGATAATTTAATACTACTGTTTTGTAAGTTACCTTTTTCTCTGCCATGCAGATTGTGGTTTATATATTGTTTTTCATGTTTATATTGTCTATTGTTCCAGTGATTGCAGTTGATGGACTCTTATTTATATACAGATTGTTTCAAGTTAGATTCACAAGTGCACAATCATTTAGAAAATATTATCAAATAAATACTTTTCACAGCAGAACCAATAAATTCCAATAGCTTGTTACTTTTTGCGACAAATGGCTAATTTCAACCCACCCGGACTCTTATGAGATTTCAGTCAGTGTTTTTTAGTCAACATGTAGTGTTGTGTGTATGTGTCTTTGTTGCCTGGATCCAGGTGTAAAAAAGGGAGACAGAGTGGCTATCTACCTTCCTATGATCCCAGAGCTGGTGTACACCATGCTGGCCTGCGCCCGGATAGGAGCCGTCCACTCCGTTGTGGTGAGTTCTTCTAACAAACACCCCTGATGCACCCCAACCCCCTGCATCCCAATCTGTTATAAGGCTACATCTTATTAATTAAAGGGCCTACAATGTATGCCTGCCAAATCACAGTATGTATCAATGAATTATACATTTTACAAATGAAAGCAAGTATTTCAAGAATTTACTCATACATTCCTATATACACTCATCTCATTGTTCGCCCCAAATGTGATAAGGAAATTCTGTGTATTCTGTGTCTAATCCCAAATGAGTTGGGAGGTCCCCATTCGTTTGGCAAGGAGAGACAGAAGTAGGTTAGCAGTGTTTGTTTCACTGACCCCAATTTCCCATGGGAAATAGGCTAGCAACTGTGATTATGTGATTATAACCTAGAGTGTAATCAAATCTTGATGGTCATTTAGGATTACCACCTAGTACCATTCGGGCAGAACCCTACAGGCTTTCACTGTCGTCCTAATATGAGCTAGCTATATGGGTCAGACGCTCGCCATTTCTAACCAATCTTCAGAAATAATTTTGCCAGCAAGCTAACACTATTATAGCTATTTAATCACCCACAGCCAAGTCCAGCTTAGCGTTACAGTTAAACTATGTGCTGGCTGCTCCGGCATGGTTTATTTTTATCATGCATGCTGGGCTATTTTTCCAAAGGTTAAAATGTTGGCATCCCCGAGTTGTCCTTGATCATTGTGCTTGTAAATTCACTTGTGTGTGTGTGTGTGTGTGTATGTGTGTGTGTGTTAGTTTTCATATTGAGAAGCATCATTTGTTAAAGGGCATTATTATGCAAATCCAATGACTTGTTAATATGCAGATGCTAACTCTCTTTGAAGTGGATCAACTCCTAGAATACACTTACTCCATCTAAAATGTAGTTTGAGTTATACAAAGTACAACGTAGATCTATGGTGTATATTTATATTTATAGCTAATGCTCTGCAGGTGGTGACATTCCTGTCATTGAGTCCGGATTCATAATGCTGTCCTAAATTTTGATACATTATAGTCTTAGTATTATAAACCTGAAGCAGAACACACATGCATACTAGGTAGGCACCTCAAAAACTCCTCAAAGTTACAGTCTGCATCTCTGTCATATCTTCTCCTTCCTCTCGTGGTGTGTGTGTGTGCTTGCATTCATGTGTGTGTGCATGTTTGTGTGTGTGTATAGTTTGCAGGCTTCTCCTCTGAGAGTCTGTGTGAGAGGATCGTGGACACCCAGAGCTGTGTGCTAGTGACAGCAGGTACACTTTACTATCCCAATTGCTCACCTAACACAATGGCCCTGAGACTTTATCACAGTAGCCCTTTATCACAGGCACACGGCTCAAGGGGGTGCTTTGGGGCCCAGATTGACATGAGAGCTACACCCTCACGCAGAGGAGGGAGTCAACTACTGAATAGGATCCAAGTGGTTAGTTGTGGTCGTAGTGGTTGTGGTAACGTCGGCAATTTAGGGGGGGCACGGTTCGAATAATTGCAGTCAATGGAATTTGATACCAGATATAATCTTTACTAGAAAGGGTTAGGGTTGTGATGGTGTTGAGTAAACAGTATGTCTGCCATATTGGATCATTGTGTACAAAGAGTCGAACTGTACATAGGAAAAGTAGTTTCTTTGTCCCCATTTCGTCAGCATTACGTAAGAGCAACAATTGAAGATGCATTGGCTTGCTGACTGTATAACTGACAAAATATGGAGATGTTATACAAATATTATCGCTTAACTTACATATTTGCTTTACTGTGTGAACATTTCCTGTCACCACCACCTCTCTCTCATATCCATGCTGTGGTGATGTGTCAGACGGTGCGTACCGCGGAGATAAACGGGTCAACCTGAAGCAGATAGCAGACGATGCTCTGGAGAAGTGCCTGGAGAGGTCAGTGTACACAAGGAGCTCTCTGTTCGCTTACTTCCGCCAACAATAACATGACCTGACCTGGGCACTATGAGTCACACTGTGTGAGGTTTAAATACACCCACAAACACACCCACACATGCATGAACACATGCACACACACGCATGGAGCTCTTGGCTTCATCAGTGAACATCAGGTCTGCTAGAAGCATGACCACATCTTGTCAAACATTGTCAAACCACATCTATCCTACAAGAAACTGTTGGGTTTTAACAGTGAGGCCTTGATATCTTTGATCCATACCAAAAACCGGTAGAGGTCGTTTACCAGTTAGCTAGCACAGATAGATGCGTGTAGAGGTGTCTGTATGCATTTTAATTGAACCAAAACATATAATCTCGTTACAGATTATCGGCCTCTGTCACAAAATGTCTGGTGGTCAAACACCAGGGGCTCAGGACCCAAAACGGAGGGGCCTGCAACGGGCTGCAGGCGAGTGTTCTTGTAACGGTCAACATCAGTGCTCTATTGGCCAGGTCACACCCAGGAAGTAGTCCATGGGGAGGAGCTTCACTGCATTTAATATATGATACGATAAGATCATACTTCACTGATCCCAGATGGGAAATTGGTGAACTAGCAGTGACAAAGTACCTGTTATCAATGTCAAGTGTGTAGCATTTGGTAATATTTACGTCTATATTTTTGCAAAAGATAAAACGCCCCTCTTACACACACACACACACACACACACACACACACACACACACACACACACACACACACACACACACACACACACACACACACACACACACACACGCGCGCACACGCACACGCACACGCACACACTCAAAGAGACTTGCATTTTTTGGAGAGAGCGCATATATGGGTCTCATCGTGTGTTTTGCTCAGACGTCCTGGGACAGTGTGTGTGACGTGTGGTGGGACGAGGCCATGCAGGACGCCTCGGAGGACTGTGAGCCTGAGTGGCTGGACGCAGAGGACCCCCTCTTCATCCTCTACACCAGTGGCTCCACCGGCAAGCCCAAGGTAGCGTATACCACAACCATGCTGGTGCTCAATGTATGGGTGGAGATTATAACCACTTGGGTTGGGTCCTGACACAGTGCCATGGCAACACTAATAACAACCATGGTGGGGTTTTCTTTTTTTCTTTTTCATGTTGAATTATCCTATTGATTCCACCAGCTATTTGCTCTGAGTTCTTGGCAAAAAGGGGCATATAATTTCCATGTCTGCCGGTCTTGCATTTTCCACAGTGGGCGTGTTATGGTTCACATTCAGGGATACAGGCTTACATATGGCCAGAATTCTGAATGGAAATGCCTTGACAATTTAAGTTGACCATATCGATATTCTGAACATAGCGTGTTGAAACATTTTAAGCCATACGATAAGATTTACTTTAATTTGGGGAAAGTTTTTGTCAGCTCTGACTGCTGTCACAGTCAATTTGAAATAAAGGTATTTTGTTTTATACTGGCAGGCATTTAGCATTCTGAGCAGTGAGTCATAATATTGCACACTGGGTTCTTTGGTGTCTGTCGGCTAATTCACTCTTTTAATGGGTGCGTGTGCGTGTGTGCATGTACCGTACACAGGGTGTTCTCCACACGGTGGCCGGCTACCTGCTCTACACATCGCTGACCTTCAAGTGTGTCTTTGATTATCGCCATGACGACGTGTACTGGTGCACCGCAGACATTGGCTGGATCACAGGCCACTCCTACATCACCTACGGCCCGCTGGCCAACGGCGCCACGAGTGTCCTGGTGAGAGGATCTCCCCGTGTTTTATTTGTTGTATTTCACATTGAGCATGAACAATGGTCAAGTGGCTTTGCTCCCTTTTAAAATATATGTTGTGCATGTATACTTTATGGAGTTCTTGTCGAATTATGCACATGCTTGTGGTTTAAAGTGTGTCATTTAGCAAATGTCATTTAGCGGAAGTGTTTAGGTTTGTACAGTGGGCAGACACAGCTGAAATATAATTATGTGTTTGTGTGTGTAATATGGTTGTGTGTGTGTGTGTTAGTTTGAGGGCATCCCCGTCCACCCACACATAGGGCGTTTCTGGGAGGTCATTGAGAAATACAAAGTGACCAAGTTCTACACCGCACCCACTGCTCTCCGCCTGCTGATGAAGTACGGACACGAACCTGTAGCGAAGTAAGGCGCACACGCACATGCACACAAACACAGGAAGGGGAGGGACACACTTAGGCTCTTTATTCTTCCTAACGGAAGTGGTGCCCCGTTTGAGTGGTCAAATAATCAAAGTTACGTTTGGATCAGTTTAAGCCACTTAATCACTCTACATTTCTCATATTTAATTTTCATCTTTAAATTCAAAGATTGGATCGGTTGGGTATATAAAAAAAATACAAGTTACTTTGAGTCTCTTAAATGTTTGATGACGGTTACGATGTCAATTGGTTGAAGTGATTTTATTTATCCTATTTCCTTTAGGTACGACCTCTCAAGCCTGAGGATTCTGGGTACTGTAGGAGAGCCCATCAACCCAGAGGCGTGGCATTGGTACTACAAGGTGGTCGGCCAGAGCCGCTGCCCTGTGGTCGACACATTCTGGCAGACAGAGACAGTAAGTGTAGGCTGTTTGGTGCCACCAATTGCAGCCTACCCCAAACAGTACGGGGATTTATCTGTGGTCAGTTATTTTGTGATTCATTAGTTACTTAACCTAGAACCGTCATAAATCATGTGTTATTACGTCTTCCTAAATATATTTGCAGTTGCACGCTGCTTGTCACTAATTTAACTGCACTGTCTTTCCAGGGAGGTCACGTTCTGACCCCACTGCCCGCTGCTACGCCTCTGAAACCTGGATCGGCTGTGAGTGACACCAATGACCACTTAGTCCACGCTTAGTTTCGTCCATTAGATGTGCTGCCATGTTTGTAGTTTGAAGTTTCTCTTTAGTGGGTCATGGAGTTGCTCTGAAGCCACATACTTTTTTTTATTTGATGGGGTCTTCTCATTTCATTCTGGATGATAACATAAGGACTTGGCACTCGGCTGTGGGTTATTGTCAGGAGACATCCAGCATTGCATTGTGGAAGTTAAAATGGATTCTTGACGGGATGTCATAGTAATGATTCCTGTGCCACATTTCAGACATTTCCTTTTTTCGGGGTGGAGCCGGCCATCCTGAACGAACACGGAGAAGAACTGGAAGGAGAGGCTGAGGGTTATCTGGTAAGTTCACGAAACATACGTATAAAGACCTACGTATAAACGTATAAATAATTCTTACCAATAACTTCCTTTTTCCCCATCATCCCAATAGACTCAAGGACATAAACCGTTGCTGCCACAAAGATGCAACATGACTAAATGTCAATGATTTTGTTGATTTTGATTTTGTTACAAATAATACATGACTGTATGTAGTAGAAGAAACATTTGCTTTGTTATTTCTCTGTAGGTGTTCAAGCGACCTTGGCCAGGAATCATGCGCACGGTGTACAAGAACCACGAGCGTTTTGAGAACATTTACTTCAAGAAATTCCCTGGCTTCTATGTGACTGGTGACGGTACGTCAAATACACACATGCTAAATACTACTCCACCTATTGTGTGGGGAAATCTACCTTCAGGTGTTTACACACTCTTACGTAATGCTGACAAAATGGGGACCGTCCCCTGATCTGGGGACCAAACAACCATGCATGTAGTTTTTGCACTTGAATCCAGAATAAATGTATTTACACAACAACAGGACTAGTTTTAATGTAATATGTGTTTCAGTGGCTGATAACTTGGTGGAGAGAGGACTGAACTAACAGCATGTTTTTTCTCTCGCTCTCTCTCTTTCTCAGGTTGCAAGCGAGATAAAGATGGCTACTACTGGATCACAGGCCGAATAGACGACATGTTGAACGTATCAGGTACTGCTTATCATCCCCCTTCTAACCATGCCCCCTGATAACCTCTGATAGAGTTTGCACTGCTATTGTAATGCTGACATAATGTCAGCATTACAATGGCTGTCCAATCATTTACGTGATTTCTGTGATTTGAATACTAGAATGTTTCATTGCCGATGGACGGACAAATGTTGGGTCTCACTTGGTATCTCATTCTTTCACTGGGTATCACCTAGCCTGAGAACCAGACGAATCTGCAAGCAATTTATTTGCTCTGGAATATGCGTTCGGCCGCCGTTCTGTTCAGACAGATTTCCAGCAGACCTGGCCTGGGTCGGACCAATCACGGTTGTTTATCTAATATGGGGCAGGTTTGAAACGATCACTTTACACAGGAGCGCCATTGAGGCATATTCAATAGCAACCAAGATGGCTGCCGCTGCTGTGTCACATGTTTCGGTGCTCTGATTGGTTGAAGGTCTACTCAATTGGTCGGCACCGTTGGAAATGCCCCTTGGAAATTGAAAAAGAACTCATAGGTTCCAGACTAATACCATTTGCAAATTGGTCTGACGATGTCAGGCTAGGTATCACCTGTCAAAGCTTTACTGAAAAGATAATCATATCCACAATGCCAAACTATACTCAGCTTTACTTAAAGTCAGCACTGAAGTAAAAATGTTATTGTCAGTATCATACGTACTCTCAAAGGAAAGAAGGAAACATTCAACGCACAAAAGGCTCCAATTTTCTTCACACTGATGGCTTTTGCGCATCTATTTGTACAGACAGCTTACAAATACATAAACCTGAACAGTTTAACAAGTAGGCCTAGAGGTGGGCAGTTGGAAGGTATTCAGTGGTAGATGGAACCACATATTTGATTGTTCTTCCTGAACAATCATACACATTATTGTAGTAATAATAATAATAATAATACATGCAATGCAGTAGGTCAAGTATACACATATATACATGCATTTAATTGTTTTACTTATGTACTCTATACTGTCATTCTGCTGCATAACGCTTCAAGCACCGTCAGGCCTACTGTTTAACCGAACAAATACCATTGAGATCATTCATTTGTTTGTAGCCACATAAGTGAAAAACAGGGAGGAAATCAACTAACCAAACAATTTAACTGGTTGGGATTTGAAGTGGGCATGTGAGAGCATCCCTTTTATATTTGTATATCTTGTAGTTTATTTTATGTTTCGCTGTCGTTTTTGTTTTATTGAATGTATCACCGCGTACCTTGTCACAGATGTGTTTAAACCCCTCACCTTGTATCACCACTCCCAGGTCACCTGATGAGCACAGCAGAGGTGGAGGCGGCCCTGATGGGGCACCTGTCGGTAGCGGAGGCGGCGGTGGTGAGCCGTCCCCACAAGGTGAAAGGGGAGTGTCTGTACTGCTTTGTGAGCCTCAAGGACCACCTGGAGTTCAACTCCACCCTGGAGGATGAGCTCAAGAGGCTGGGTGAGGACACAGACTGGGAAAGACAGAACAAATACTTTTGGTTTAGGTTGCACTTGTCAGATAATTATAATTGTACTGGTTTGAGTTGTTGAGATTTCAAGTGACTTACCTCTTTGTGTGTTTGTTTCCAGTGAGAGAGAAAATTGGACCAATCGCCACACCGGACTTCATCCAAAACGCCCCCGCACTCCCAAAAACTCGCTCAGGTAGGATTTCACATTTAAACATTTAGTGTATTTTGTATGGATATTTTAAATAATTTTTTTGACAGAATATATAACAGAAATTATCGTATGAGATTCATACAATATATTTCATGATTTGGTGATTGTCTTGTGAAACATGATGAACGACATTAATCTCTTTAGTACTTAATCTATAGTCTTAGAGAGCCCCCTCTTGGCATAGTTCTATATAGCTCTCACCAACGGGTTGGCATGCGAGCTGTATTGTTTTTTTTAACCTGTTGATTACAGCTTAATAATGTGCTTTGTAGTAGTTGATGTTGTGTTACCACTCTGACTCTGGTCTGCCGCTACAGGGAAGATCATGCGGAGGGTCCTGAGGAAGATTGCCCGCAGCGAGAGTGACCTGGGCGACCTCTCCAGCCTGGCTGACCCCAAGGTGGTGGAGCTCCTGCTCAGCCAGAGACCCCAGGCCATAGCTTGAAACAGTCCTCTTCCAGGTCACGCTACACCCTGTAGTGTAGTATTGTCAAAAGGACGTCTCCTCACAGGGTCTTCCGGGAGCTCTGTTCTTTAGTTCAGCCTCAGGCCGTGTTTTTCAACGTTGGGCTCGTAACTAACCCCAATTAATTCCCGCTGTATCTTTTTTCATGTCCCCTTTCCTAAATGAACATCTTTCTGCCTTGTTTTGTTTTCATATTTTTTCACACAAAGGCGTCCACTGTATGACAAACACAGGTGTCGCTCATAACACCAATTATGCTACTTTTATGTACTAGGGCACAGTTCGTAGACTTATCTTCACAAATGTAGTCTACTATCCATGCCCTGGTACATAAAAGTGGCAGAACCATAATTACTGTTGTGAGTGACACCTGTTTGTCCTACAATGACGCCTCTGTGAAAAGGGTCTATTACCACATTAAAGTTGGGAAAGGTGCATAGATAGAGCCAACTTGATTTATGTCCACTTATTTTGTAGTGTAATTTATAACTTATAACTGTTGAATTTTAAAATGCCAGTAATGAGATAGGTGTTTGTCAAAATTGAAGCAACCGCCTGACGGACAACATTCAGCTTCGTTCAATTTTGTGCACTATAGATTTGAATGACTACTGATGATTATTTTTTTATGACTTGCAAATAAACTTTTTAATATTTTAAGAAATGCATTGTCTCTCAAAATTCAAGAGCAGAGAAATGGTAGATAGATTAACAGAGGGGGAACAATCACTGGGAAACGTTGTAAATTTGATTAGAATGCAGAGTGACCCCACTGGTAGATATTAGCCTGTGTGAAATAACGCCCCCTTGCGGTAGTAATATAACCCTGCAGTTGCCCTTTCTTTTTGAGTTCGTTTCAAAGGCCTAATGTATTTTGTTGTGCCTCAGAGCTAGCAGTAAAACAGCTTTGATAATCTAATCAGTTCAACAGAGTGCAGCAATTAAGAAACGCAGGGATGAAGAGGAGAGATGGAGCGATCAGGCTGAGCATCGTGAGCTTTTTCTTTGAATCTTGAGGGCCTTGGATGATCTGGAGTTGTAATAAACAAATATGCAAAGGCTCACTTAGCGACAACTTGTTTCTTGTTCATTGCGAGACATTTTATCAGGGTCACAAAAGTAGTCCAAGGTCCTTAAGAGAATGAATGTGGCCGTCTTATCAGAACTCCAAAAAGTGTTTCTTTTCATTACTTACATGCCCCACACGTGGAGCTGGCTCTGGCCATCTGTCACATAGGCAGGAGATAGGAGGGCCGGGGTCGACCAACCCATTAACACCACAGCGTTGACACCGTGAATATCACGGCAGCCGGTGGTTGAAGATGCTGTTGCTATAGCAACGATGACTACCGCCCCAACCGCCCCGTCTCCTCCCAATCTCAATCCGATCTCTGGTTCCTTGTTACACACAATCACTGACGCATGCCTGTTCACACACATACACACAGCCACATGCTCTCGCTCTCTCTCACACACACAGGATATGCTCTAGTGGGGGATCAGAGACCACTGGAGTAGAGTTGATTATTGCAGAGGTCTTATGAAGATGAAGAAGCCAGGCTTGTTTCTGATTTAGGACTACTAATTCCCTGGTAAATGCAACTAAAGTGAGGTCAGAAATAATCACTAAAAACGGCCCCTCTACCAAACCAAACTGGCTCAATCACAAAGATCGGCATATAGACAAAACATTCACATCACAGAGAGAGATGCTGCGTTCAAGACAACACTAGAGAGAGTCTCATTCTCAGTCAGTTGCCAGACACCAATGCTTGGCCTACAGAGTACCGTGTGTTTATGTGGGTAAATCTGTCCGTGTGTGTATATAGGCTGCATATGTTCCGTGGAGAGTACTTCTTGCATGTCCATGGCAAATTACACAGACGCAAAGGACAAGTCAAGAGCGACGCAAACGCTCTTCCATAGAAAGACAGATGGCGCGATTGGATTAGAGGCCCGGCTAATCTTAGCACAACGACATGAAAACAAATGTCTTGTTGTTTTCTATGCATCATACAGGGGTCAGCTTGACCACGGGGTTGGCACACAGTGAATGCTTTGGTCGAAGTGTGTAACAGCCCGGTTTAATGCTCGAGACAGCCATGCACCTGTTGAATGAACCATCACAGTTGATTGCAATAGAGGCTAGGCGACTCTGTCTGGACCATTTCAGAATTATACAAGTACGCTATTCATCAGAATAATGCCATTATTCTAAACTTTGATGAACCCAAGTAGGGCTATGAGGACTAAAATTAATGGTTGTTAAGCAGATCCGCGGTCAACAGTTCAATTAAGGATACAAACGGATTCAAATAAAAATAGATTCATGGACGTAGGGCCTACTCTGGTTACCCACTGGGAACAGCAGCCCGCTAGGCGCCAGCCTCATCCAATCCTCGGTCAGAGTAGTCGTCCTCATTCAATGGACATTCTCCTTGAGGCGTAAACCTTCGCCTGGACCTCGTGCGAGGTCCATTTTTTTGTGTTGGCATGACAACCTGTCAGCTAATCGCACCGAGTGCCCAAGCCGTTGCGCTGTCCATTGTGTGCCGAGCGCACAGCTGCAGCCTTCGGCCTATATGAGGACTTAACGTTTGGACGATTGCATGATCCTAACCAATGCTGTATGATGTGAACTGCACACGGTTCTTAATTGAACCTAAATTACCCAATTTGTTATGTCAAAACATTAAAATGCACCTTGGAGTAGTGCACATCACTGAATATCGTCCTCACAGTACATAATCTGTCAACTCCATGAGTCACTGTACAGAAGGTAAACAAATTGTTATGTAAACTAGACGTGTCTCATCTGTTCAGCAGAAGAAAACTGAGATGTGGGAATGCTCTTCTGAACATCACAACAGAGAGAAATATGATGCACAATTAATCAAACCAGGGAGAAGGAGACTGCTTGTTGAATGATAAGATTCAGTGTCTTATCTTAATTTGTTGGCAGATACATCCTCACATTTAAAAAAATGCTTTCAACTGAGCCTATGTATTTAAAAAACGCGGAAGAATTATATTGGTAAACTCGATTCATATGACACAGGAGTGGATTCACGTGAAATATTGTGACTAAATTTAGAACTGCCACACTCCCCCCTGCTGCTGGGGAACGGCTGACATCATGTTGTTTTGATTTATTCATAGGACTCACACAGAGGTCACGCTGTCCTATATGGACAAGCTCAGCTGAGGCAGTGCTGTTCAACACAGGAATACACTCTTGTAGCACTATCTCTCTATGTCTTTCTTATTACATTACTTATTCTTGCTCTGAGGTCAATTAGGTTTTTTGGTAGTTTTTTTACACACCACCAACGTTTATCACTTTTAGGAAAACATCCTGTAACCTTTATATCAGGAGACCAAAGACCTTATTCATTTGCGGAGGTCTTATAATTTAATTGGACATTATTACAAACGACTTGGCCTTAGAGCTGAGCATGTAATTTCGCAGCGATGTAATTAATCGGATATCAGTGCCGGAAATAGAAGGAAATCTAATTTAATTTCACACAATTCTATTCTACCCTTTTCTTTTGTGTGTGTGTGTGTGTGTGTGTGTGTGTGTGTGTGTGTGTGTGTGTGTGTGTGTGTGTGTAATGACTAGAGGGAACAACTGAGTGCAATTGTGATTACACTCTAGATACAATGTGTCACGGCATGGTGATCTTTAATTATATAAATATACTGTTCAATGGGACCTTTATATGTTTTTCCTACTGTCATTTGTTATTGATGGAAATGCTATTATGCTGTTTGAGGACGGGTAAGAAATGACAGAAAATACCCTTTTCACAGAGGCGGCCGAGAGTTTAACCTGCCATTAGATCTCTGCATAAAGGGTCAATTGCAACTCAAACACTACAAACCTCTATCCTCCATCATGTTCTTGGAGGTGAAATGCCCCTACAGAGTTCTTGATGTGATGGGTATCAAATCACTGATATTAACCTAGTACCAGTGGAGGAGACTGTCAGATGTACTTAAGGGGTCTGTGTGTGTGTGTGTGTGTCTCTCTCTATCTGTCTGTCTGTGTATGCATATGTATACATGTGTGCATGCATATGTGTGTGTGTGTGTGTGTGTGTGTGTGTGTGTGTGTGTGTGTGTGTGTGTGTGTGTGTGTGTGTGTGTGTGTGTGTGTGTGTGTGTGTGTGTGTGTGTGTGTGTGTGTGTGTGTGTGTGTGTGCGTGCGTGCGTGCGTGTGTGTGCGTATGTTAGGGCTCGCCAGGACTTCTTTGAAATAAATAATTCAATAGCCGGTTCCTATCCTCTCTGCGCGTGCGGAGATGTAAAAGCCAGCATCTTCCCAGCTGGTCTGCCCCTAGCCTATCAGAAGCTAATGGCCTGCAGCTTAGCCTGGCCAGCATTCAATATTTATGATCACTCAGAGAAAGAGGGGCCTTGTACCGCATTCAAAACAACTCAGAACTCGAACAGTTTAAACTCAGAGATTTCCCGACATCACACTGTCAGTTAACTCGGGGGAAAAAACATGGATGCCGGAAGGACGTTTTGCATATAGTGGCTTATTGCTGACTAACAAAATTATTTGCAGCAGCAATTTATGCTTCTGTTGGAAACATATGAAGAAGAGATGGGACGCCGTAGGTGAATGCACATTTGAGATAATCTAGAAAAATAAGTTTGATTATACATTATTAGAAATATAAATTATACAAACATTTTGCATAATTACACATGAAATTATGTGTTAAAGCGTCAGAAAACACTTTAATAATAATTGAATTCTTACCATTGACAATGAAGGTCGCCATGTTTAATATTTTCGCTCGGAAAGGATACCCGAATTTCCAACCTGTAATTCAGAGTTGGACAACCGTTCAATTCATTAGTAACAAGTCGGATCTCTCTCTCTCTCTCTCTCTCTCTCTCTCTCTCTCTCTCTCTCTCTCTCTCTCTCTCTCTCTCTCTCTCTCTCTCTCTCTCTCTCTCTCTCTCTCTCTCTCTCTCTCTCTCTCTCTCTCTCTCTCTCTCTCTCTCTCTCTCTCTCTCTCTCTCTCTCTCTCGACTTCAAGTCTTACACCGTGGCACTAAAATATTCAGTGAAATCATAAGGCTTTTTTTCTTTCTCTAACTCAAAAGTTAGTATAGTCTGCCTGTGCCCTCTGCCTCGTTCATCAAGCGTGACCCACTGTCTTAATGTCAGCAAGCATCAGAGTCAGGGGCGGATCAAACCGCTAGCAGGCTAACCATGTACGCATTGTAACGACCTAGGTTTGATTCCCACCTGTGGTCCTACGCTACATGTCATTCCCCTCTTTTCTCAAACCGACTTGCCGGTCTCTCTTCACTGTCCTGTCCATGAAGGCACAAAAAAATAAGAAATTATTTAAAATGTATAAAATACAGTAGAGTCAGCAGCCACTGTACAAAGGCAGCTGTAGCAGGACTGAGAGCCACGGACGCTCATACATCTCACCTGTTAACCTGTTGAATGTTATGATATATACAAGGTCATTATTTCCTGATAAACTATGTGCATTGATCTGTGGGTCATGTACAATGGTGAGGCCTGAGAATTTCACTCCGGCCACACAACACCACGGTTTTAATTATGTTCCCCATGTCTAACTCCAAGAGAGCGGCTATAATCCTGTGTACAGTACTGCAGTACACGTGCACGCACGCATGCACTCACACACACACACACACACACATACACACACACACACACACTTACTTGTTTATGGTTGTCCATAGAATGCGATGACAACCTATATGGAGGTTATGTTCTGAAAGAACCGGCGCCGGAGTCTCCCAAAGGGGGGCTGATGCCCGCTTGATCCGGTTTTGGATTTCAACAAGGATGGAGCCAGAACAGACACAGTCATCATCTGCGTACTGAAGCTCAACCTCCCGCTCCCTAGACAGTGGTGGTCACTTGGAGCCTCCGGATGTCAAAAACGTTTCCATCCAATAGAAGGAAGCTGTTAAAGAGCACAAGGGCCAGCACGCAAACCCTATGTCTTACCCCTGCTGTGGGTACAGGGAAGGGCACAGACTCTTATGTTGACCTCCTATGGTCACACAAGCCATCGTGGAATTGGCGGTTGATGTTTGGGACAAATTAATGCCACAAAGAGGTCCCACGTTTGTTCTCTGTACTTTCCTGAAGTAGCCGTGCTGTGAAGATCATGTCGAGCCCAACGGGCACACATGTGCTTGCACACACAGATGCACACGGCATGGAATTACAAGTGCACCAACACGGGGATTGCAGAATTGGCATTCTGCCAATGTATGTATGTATGACATGCATACATACGTACATATATATGCTGCATTAAGAGTGAATGTTTAAGAATGAAACAAAAACTTCTGCAACATTCCCCACAAAACAGCAACTCTTATAAATCCACATTCAAGTTTATTACCAATTAGACTATAGATAGTTAGACTTCTGACATAGACTTTTCATTTAAAACATTCATATTTTTTTCCCATAATCCCCTTTTGTTTAAAAGAAAAAAGTTATTAATATCCCACTGGCACAACTGTACAAATCCAGAGCCCAGTGGGTCCAATAAACTCCTTATAAAGTGTGGTTTTACGTTGAGTCAATGCAAAGAATGTGACAACAAAACAACACATTTACAGTTTGCTTCACAATGATTTTTTTCCTTTTTTCCCACCCTTTACAGTAGACTCGAGTGACCACAAATGACAATAGCTCCTATGTACGTGCACTAAAGTGCTAATGTGTTCAAAAGGCATGCACAAATAAATAGCTGACCTATATTTGTACATTTGCCTTCCAAGTTATGCATACGGTTTATCATTTGTTGGTTTGTACCATAGTCTAAGCATTTTACAGACCCCAACAACATTCCTCTTTTGAAGTAAAAATACATAAATACATTAGCATCAGAAATGACATCATGTGTTCCTGCTTCAGCGAAGCACAATAACTCGTTTCTTCCTCTTCTGTGTTTTTGACAAAAAACTAAAGTGGCCTGGATACAAGCTATAAGACACAGGACAAAAACAAAAGTGTGCTCTTGTTCAACAGAAAAAAAAATGGAATATAACAATTATTCTTATGATAAAAAATTAAATAACAACGAATGAACCCGAAACAAAAAAGTTGTAAACGGACCCAAAAAAGGTGTAAACTTTATATTTGAATGAACATAACGGCTGATTCTCTTTGACACCTGAAAGAATAACATTTGGGACTGGGAATAACTCAAGTGTTCACAGGCAGCTCTCATGGAAATGTAAGTTAAAGTTAGTTGTTGTTTGTCCATGATGTTACAGTACATTCCATGTTCTTCTTGAGAGGAAGAAAGAGGTTCTGGTGCTCTTTCCTCATTGGTCATTGGCTGGTGCTACTGGGAGGGGTGGAGCTTTAACCCATCCCCCTTGGAGTCTCTTGCGACGAGTCAGTTTGAGGTTGAGGTACTGGCTCTTTAAAAAAGGCTCCGCTAAGGAGAGGCAGGTAGAGATGGA
Source organism: Lota lota (assembly GCA_026745465.1). NCBI lineage: Eukaryota > Metazoa > Chordata > Actinopteri > Gadiformes > Lotidae > Lota > Lota lota. The sequence goes on from JACYXH010000812.1 coordinate 5,001,248, forward strand.
GAGAAGAGATAGGACGAGAAGAAGGAGGTGGGAGTGGAACAAAAGGAGGGGGTGGGGCTTATGTGGGAGAATGCTCCTGTAGCCCCGCCTCCTCCTGCTCCGGTATGGTCTTGCTGTGTGCCGGTGGTGGTGGGAAGGTGAACCTCTTCTGGGACCCGTTGCTCCACTTGGGGGAGGAGGTGGGGGAGTGTGCGGCCCAGCGGGAGGGGGGCCGGCGGTGGGCGGGGCGCGCCGGTCTCAGGAAGCAGGAGTCGAGGGGCGGGGCCACCGGGGAACGTGGAAGGTCCTGGCGAATGAGAAGTAGTGTGTCAGAACTACAATAATTAAACCAAAAATAGTTTAAAAAAAAAAAGATGCTGAAGAGAGCACTGAATCTAGTATCTAGTGTGAGGATGTGAAGCTACAATGAGTCCGACACAAAATCTGTGAGTAAAACAAGTTGTGCACAAGAATGGGAGGTGTGTTTGAATTGAAGATTTGTGAGAAGGACAAAAAGAAGAAGATGAATCTCGTCCACGGACATGAGAAACCAGGAGAAGTGGGGTGATGCTGAGGTTTAGATGAAGCAGGTTAGTTAGAATGTCCTGCCTGATCGATCATGACAGGTAATCGTACTCACACACCAGCCTGAACCATGATTCGTTTTTTATTTCCTCCAAGAGGTGGATTTTTTACAGATTAGACTGAAAAAAAAGAAGACTATCGTGCACAGATTAAGGGAAATTAAAAGAAAGAGTGTATACAAAAGAAAGGTGGTGGATGAAAAAGAGGATACATATACAATCTAAATTTCAAAAGACATGCCAAATGCAGTAAATGGGGCAATATGAGACTGAATAAGATATCTGTACTCCAGGTAAATCACTTTGACCTTTCTATAATCATGATTTTAAGTGGGAGGAAGGGTCTACATCATATACAGTTCTTAATCAAAGTAATGGACAACAACTCTCACACACACACTAGCATGGCAACAATCATGCACCATTGACATGGAAATGAATACAGGAAGTGACCAACCAAAGTGAAAACATCCGTATCACATTAAACAACCCCCCCTCTCACCCCCCGCATCCTCAAGCTGGAAAGGCTGTGGGAATATCAACATGCAAAACAATAAATACAAACTGCTACAATATCCAGATATATCCGGAGATCAGAGGATCATCAAGCACATATAACCCACAGAGGTGAGAGGAAGCAGAGAAAGATGAGAGTTAAGAAGCCATTATTGTCAATGAGTCATTTGACGGGGGGTTTGTTAGTGTGACGAGAACTGTGAGCAGAACTGGAAATAAATAATGAGGAAAAAGAGAAAGCACTGTGATAAAAAAATAAAAATAAAAATTGAATAGGACAAAGGGTTTACATAAAATGCCAGCCTATCCAGTTAGAGATGTGGAGACAGACCAGCCAGAGACCTAGTGGGGACATATTGGTTAGAAACAACTTCTCTTGGGGAATGTGTGCCTTTGAAAGTGAAAAATGTCCCCAAAGGAGTCATCGCTTTAGGCCCTTTTCACACTGGCACATACTAGTAGTTCAATACGCCAAGTAAGGGTACCACTTCTAACAGCTTTTAAATAAATATAAATAAATAACATTTTTGCACTGTATTATATATATATTCTTTTCATTCTGTATTGACATCCTTGTTTTTAGGTCTGTCGGTCCACTCAAATTCAAAGCTGCACTATGCCACTTTTTCACTGCAGCCACCAATTTTGTAAAATGCCACCAGCGATTTTCTCGCCCACTTTATTCCACAGTCCTCATTGATACAGAGAGGAGAAACGATCCAACGGTGAATTTAGCAATGGGTAGTGAAATGTTATTGTTTAGACCCTGATAATTGTAAATCCTAAGTCATGGCTGCAGTAGACAAATTAAATGGTGCAGGTTTAACGATATATTAAATAAATGTTTGAATGACAGTTTTAGATAAAGAAAAGTTTAGAATTTTTTATTTCAGTCCATTCATAAAGTGATGACTCTTTTGTTCATTGAGCCGGGTCCAACACAGACGATTCACACAGTTAAAGCATGCAAACACATAACACAACACGACACCACACAACACAACACGACCCCACACAACACGAAATGAGAATGCAGTACAACGTGGCGACCGCTCCGATCGCAGCCTCAGACGCCGTGACCAAATGTCTGTTGTCCTGTGTGAGACATGCATTTATGAGGGGGTGGTGGCGGTGGGGGGGTTAAGGTGACACAAGACCCCGCCCGCCCCCGTGAAAACCACCACCATGTCGGGGCCAGTCAAAGATCGTTTGAGAGGGAGAAGAGGAGAAGAGGAGGAGAGGAGGAGGAAGAGGAAGAGGAGTAGGAGTTGAGTTGGAGGACGAGGAAGAGGAAGAGGAACTTACATCACGGAGACAGGCAGAGAGCTAGAGTCCCCAAGGTGCGGTTAGTGTAACAGTGAGGTTCTGGGCAAGGACACAGTAGAGAGGCAGGAGAGCAGAGAGAGAGCGTGAAGGATTATAAAGAAAGGAGGGAGGAAGGGGAAAAGCAAAAGAGCGGGAGATGTTAATCACTAGGGTTGGGGGGAGGGGGTAGAAAGGGAAGGAGGAGTAGGAGGGTGTGTGTTGGGGGAGTAGTTTCTTTGTTTTATCAACTGGAGTCGCACGTTGATGAGATCCAGTGATTCACAACATCCACACCTACTGTCACCATGGTTACCAGCTAGCTAGCTAGACATGCTACACACACAGAGACGCAGTGGCGGCTGGTTTGGCATCACAGGGCGGCATAAAGAGAAACATTCAAACCAAAAAAATCCAGACCGATTTCAACCTCTTGCCTGCTTGGAGAACAACAAAGTATATTGGGATGAGGTGCTAGCAGCACTGCTATCTATTGTATTTAACAAAATAAAAAAATAATAAAAGCTATCAAATCCTGCATATATTCAGATTTATTTAATTCTGTGTATAAATCTATTTTCTTCCCCCATTAGTTCTTTCCATTTACTCCCACAGATCCAACACCAACATCTCAACGGACATCAGAAGAAGACCGGCCCACACTGACGTGTCATCGTAGATCATATAGGTGTCGCTCTTTAGGCACCAGGGCGTGCCCTGGTACATAAAAGGAGCAGACCCATTATTAGTGTTATGAGCAACATCCTGTCCTATAACGACGCCTCTGTGAAAAGGGTCTATTGCATTGTGGAGCTGGAATCACCCATCTCTTTGTGGACCTGTTGGAGCCAATAGAGCAGGGTGATGTTTTAATCAAGTTAATATAATTAAACTCTGAATCATAACCCACTGCATATATTGGTATTCACCCAATGTCCGTAAGTAGTCGAAAGCACGTAGATGTGTGTAGTATTAGCAAAGAGATGATTACCAAGCTAGAGGCAGTGCGAAGAAGTGTAGGTATCTCACTAGAGTCACCAAAACACAAAGTGAAGTGGATGAAGTAACACTAGTGCATATGAAAGATAAATTATTAAATATTACCATTGCATCAGTCAGTAGTTTCAATCTAAGAAAAAAATATACAAACATTAACAGGGCAGTTATCGCACGTAACTGACACGGTTTAGATATATATATATATATATAGATATATATCTTAATAGGAGATGCATGGAAAACTGGTTTTTATTTGAAGGTTAAGGTTAGAGAAAAGTTTAGGACTCTGAACAGTGTAGTTTGGATTTCTGGAATTAATTTAACAGAATTCTGTTAAATGATCATTATTAGCTCAAATTATTACTAAATTATTGCAAAGATTAATGCATGAATACTGGATCCTCATTAGTCCTGCTTCATCTCCTGTTGAAATTATGTCGGAAAATGTGTTCCAATGTTGTAACCAATTATATTTTCCAGTGCATCAAAAGGAATATACTGCTGAAGAACATTGTTACCACTAGTGCAAAACATATTGAATGTTGTCTGTACAACAAACGTCATCCACATTGGTATGCAACAGCACAATGCATTCAGGTGAGCTTACCATGTTGAAAGTGTGTAAAAAAGCACTCCACTAGACATAAACCTCGAACATAGATCCTCCACATTTTCATAAACATATTTTCTTCCTCAACTGCAAGACATTGATGTCCAATAACCACTCAGGAGCGAAAAGATCAGGAGAAAATAGCGATGTTGTTGTGATGTCCCTGCGGTGCAAACATATTTACCTCAATACATCCAGACTGTCCTCTGTCCACGTCGGCATGTCTGGAACCATCTCTGCCGTTGTTGCTCGGCCCTCCGGCCGACGGCCTCCTCTCCTCCCTGCAGCCCTGCTCCAGGAGCTTCTTGTTGAGGATGCGAGCCGCGTTCTCCGCCAGCGAGTAGCCCGGGGGCGCCGACAGGTCCTGCCGTATGCTCGCCACAACCTCGGGGGTCCGCTCGCCTTGCGTCTCCGCCACGAGCTGCACGGGGCTCGGAGAGCGCCCGCGACAAGTCCTCGAGAACTCCTGCGGGACGGCCGTTGCCGCGGCCGCCCGCAGGTCCGAGGGCGCGTGCGCGGGGCTGGGCTCGGCCGTGGGGGGCGGGGTGGCCCGCGAGCGGCTGGGCGACTTGTTGAATTTCTGCAGGGGATCGTAGGCCACGGGCGTGTGGTCGATGATGTTGAAGAGGCTGGAGAGGCCGTCGTTGATGGTGGTGTGCACGGGGCTGTCGCGCGTGGTGGTGGAGCGCGCCCACGCCGATTCGCTGTTGCCCTTCTGGGGCACGGCGGCAGCAGCCTGGGGGGGCGCCCGGGTGCAGGCGGGCGCCAGCTCCGCGCCCTTGCCGGACGCGGACAGCTTGCGCTGGAGCTTCGGGGAGCCGTACTTGGGCGAGCAGCAGGGCCGCTCGAACTTGCTCTGCACCACGGGGGAGTACTGCACCTTGCGCAGGCTGCGGGACGGGGAGGAGATGGGCGTGGAGCCCCCGCCTTTGGGGGTGTGGCAGCGGTGGGGGCTGCTGGTCAGGTTCCGCAGTGCATCCGTCTGCAGGCCCACGCTGATGGTCTGCGTGGTCTGGGTGCCCCGCGTGGTGAAGCCGTTGGTCTGGCAGGCCGTGTCCCGCAGCGTGGGGCCCTGTGGGGAGCGGATGGCGTTCCTCACCGAGAACGCCACCTCCTTCATGTCGTCGCTCAGGTTCCTGGAGAGCTGCAGGTCCAGCGAGGAGGCGTAGCCCACCGTGGGACAGATGGGGGGCTGGCCGGGCCACCGGGCTCCGCCGCCGAAAACCTCGTCCGGCCCCGCTGACCCCCCGGACACGCCCTCCGCCCCGCCTCTGGATTTGGTCCCTCTGGGGTACAGGAAATCGGCTTCGGCGGTCGCGGCGGCACATTCGGAGACTGCCAGGGGTCTCGGGGGGCTGTGGAGGATGTGGACCCCGTAGTGCTCGGCCCCTACCGGCCCGGCCGGCACCGCGCCGGCACCCCTCAGGCTGGCCTTGGCGTGGCAGTGCTCGGGGCTGCTCTGGGTGCTGGTGGTCAGGGTGGCGCTCGTGGTGAGAAACCAGGCTGGCGGCTGGAAGGGATCAAGGTGGGCCTCCTGGGGCCGCTCTGAGGCCCAGGCCTCCAGGAGAGGCACGTGGCCGGCGGCGGCGGCGGAGGGGAAGTCCCAGCCCTTGCTGTTGAACTCCTCAATGTACTTGAGGTCGTCGGGGGACAGGGGAGGCGTCGCGTCGTCCCGCTCCTGGTCGCCGCGGCGACTCTTGTCCGGGAGAAACGGCGAGCTGTCCATCAGCCGCTGGAAGTCGCTCATGGAACACACCGACTTGGCTCTGTGAGTTGGAGACATGCGCACACACAAACACAAAAACAAACACGCAATTAACAACCATAATCACAATCAATGGAATCATTGTGATTTGTGATGATCACAAATCTTATAGTCCACAGTTAGCGGTTATAATCCACTTCCTCCTCCAGAAGATTTTTTACAGTATTATCTTCACTACATGGAGACGTGACAGTTTGAAAGGCAGGCTCATACCTTGTACGAATTTAGAACAGTATACATTATTCAACAGGGGTCCTTGAGTTAGATAACCTGGTGTTTTGAAAACCCATCCATCATGGAGAAAAGAAAACGGAAATCACTTATGAGTACAAAGAAACGAAGATTTATCTCTGATAGAAGTCAGCAGAGGCAACACAACAGTTTCACTCCCACAGGCTTTATAACTCTAAACCTACGCAAGCAGCAGAGCAACAAAGATGGAGGGAGCATATTCTTTAAAGTTCAGTCCCAGTGGGATGCCAACTGTTGTGACAATAATGAAAATGCAGCAGCGATGTAAATGAATGCAGCTCTTTTTATAAAAGAACAAATGAACTCAGAATGGCTCTGGGGGGACTGAGTGTGTGTGTGTGTGTGTGTGTGTGTGTGTGTGTGTGTGTGTGTGTGTGTGTGTGTGTGTGTGTGTGTGTGTGTGTGTGTGTGTGTGTGTGTGTGTGTGTGTGTGTGTGTGTGTGTGTGGTATAGAAGTTACCTGAGCAGATTCCCACCGCTCATCTCTTCCTCAGGGTACTCGGGACCACTCTCTTGCTCAGATATCTCATTCAGAGCCTGCAACCAGTAAAACATTTAATATACACATCAAACTAGGAATAGTCCTCAACAGCAGTACCGATTAAAAAGTGCTTGAAAATGAAATTGCCTATGTAAAAAAAAAAAGCTCAAATGTTGAGGGCAAATTGATATAGATTGTTAGGCGTCTTGATTTGCCTAATTACTTTCGCGCTCACATAATTAAATGATTATAGATAGTTAACATTGACATTTTATTTTGCTCTCCAATCAAAGGGATAAGTGTAGTGGTTTGATTTTACAGTGTGATGATATATTTAAAGCTGCCATCAGCAATTTTAGCTCGCCCCACTTTGTTTTGATTAAATTGTTTGCATTGAGTCACAGGGATTCATTCGGATCTATAGCAATGGCCAGCCGTCAAACAAACACATGAGAACCATGAGACTCAATCAAAACACAACCAAATCAAAACAAAGCTGGGCGAGCTAAAACTGCTTAGTGCAGCTTTAACCTCTATTCAAACTCAGATGAGCAGTAGAGAAACGTGTAACATAAGCCAACACACGACCTCCTTCATGCAGGGGAACCTCTTCTCGCTGTCCAGTCTGGCCGGCGGAGGGGCCTCCAGGCCAACCAGGGGGTCCAGAGACAAGGCGTCCAGGAATAGGCTCTCCGTCTGGGCCTTGAGCCTGGCCCTGGCACCCGGGATGTCCTCCGGCACGGCGGCGTCAGACTCGGAGTGGGAGCGGGTGGCTAGGGTGGCCGCGGCCACGGAGAGCGAGCGAGGGGAGCGCGGGGAACGCGGGGCGGCCAAGCCCCCCTCCTTGAATTCCACGCCCTCTGCTCTGCGGGCGCTCAGCTCCCGCTGCATCTGAGAGGATGATACGGTGGACGCGCCAGGGCCACGTTTAGGCCGGTTGCCATGGCAACAGTCAACACTAAATGGGATTGACGGGTAAGATCTAGCCGAACCATAACCCATCTTATTTTACTTGTGTGTATTACATTCTCTTTCTGCCATTACCTTGAGCAGAGCAATTGTAAGAGCTCTGTCCCCCCCGGGGATCAATACAGTATGATTGTATTGATGAATGACAATACCACCCATCATAAAATTCCTTATTCTATAAACTAACCCTAACACAACTGAAGCCATAACCACTAGCCCCAAGACTGCTACCCCGAACCATAGCCCTGCCGTAACCCCAAGTCAAAGCCTTTACAAGAAACATGTAAGAGGGACGTGCCTAGAACTGCAAAAGGTGGTTGTCTGGGAAGAAGTAATATCAAAGCAACGTCATTGACATTCGATTCAGTTTAAAAGTGAATTTGGACTGATCAGCAGAAAGCCACCCTGTTAGGCAATTCAGATGTTCAAGGTGAGGCATCTGTTGTCCATAGCAGGGTACCTTTTCATATGCACAAGAGGCGGTATGGCATCGACTTTCATTTTATTTGAAATGATCCGGAGCAGGTGGGGGGCATCGCTGAATATGTATGCCCTTCACTGCTTTATATTCACACGGTGAGACCCACTCTCAGCAGGGAGCCCCCCAAAGCCACAGAGAAACCAAAAGAGGGTGGTGCCTGACTAATATGCTTGAACGAGAGGAAGGAACATTCAACCTCATCAGGGGTACCTGACCCCATGCGACAAGTTGAAGCAATGACCATCGGTCAGGGCTGCTATCTATTTACAGGAGGTTCGCTATCTATTTACAGGACTTTCTTCTTCCTCCCACTCTGGTGCTTCCTATCCACTGATGTCTCAGCACTTCCCACTCCTGTGTGTGCAAAATATGGAAACAGTCGTCTTTGGCTCTGTATTCCTCTTTCCTGCTTTAAAGTGTGCATTAGCCTTCTCACCAGCGTCCTATTTCAACGGACACCTGTTCCAGGCTGCGACGTTCCCTGAACTTTAGGAGGAGGTTGATAGGTTGTGTCATTGATGCTCATAGGAGACATCAGTTATGTATCCGGCACTAACCATTAGCAAGGGCCTACTGCTGAACTAAACCGTAACGAGGAAGATGAGGCACCGCAGGGGCTACATGTTGCCACTTTCCCTGTTCCTCTTCTAGGTTTCTCACTCTCTTTCGTTCTGTTTATCATTTTAATTTCCTGTCACATGAAAATTTCACCAGTGGTGCCTTAGAGCTTTTATATCCAGTTAGATACGCACATTATGTTAGCGCACACACGCATGTGCACACACGCGCATGCACATGCACATGCACGCAAACACACAAACACACACGATTAAATATACATTTGTTAAAGGTGTGTATAGTTTTAAATTATGCTGCTTCCTATAGAAGCACGATGTTCTCGTCAAAATTCTAAAAACACTGTCTTGTCAGTTTTACCACCCGCCAATCAAATATCTCACTGCAGTGCAGAGTGGATGTGGGAGGAGCCATGGTATTCAAATGGGAGGAGAGAATCTTATGAACAAACCACCTGTAAAAAGAAGGTTATTGCTATTTCTGATCGAATAGTGATACTAACTGGGTCATAATAGCAGTAATCCATTTTGGTGATGGATCGGCAATTTGACTTTAGTAGTAGCTTCCTCCTTGGTGGGTTGACATTTGTAGAGACTTTTGGAGTGTCCGAAAAACATTATCCACCAATTTCTATCCTTTCATCCTTATTCATCTCACATAAAAGGTTGGATGTTTAATAAATTACCATGATTAAATTATTCCTTCTGTGCACCCTATCCTCATTTAGCTTGTGCTGCATCTTGTTTAATCCTGTTATCGCTTCTATCAATCTTTACAGTTTCCTGGTCTCCTGAGTCTACCAATTCCCACAGATAGAGGTTACATTAATTTAAGATACCTGTCTTGGGAAACACCTGAACACACTGTATTTCAAAACCTAACCTAACCTAAAACCTACTACTAATAATAATCCTAATAATAACAATAACAACACCACATGGTCCAGCGTGAGCAGCGCCTCACCCGCTCCATCTTGCGGTGGAGCTCGCGGGCGCTGCTGTCCCACTCCTGGCGCTCGCGGTCGTGCCTCTCCAAGAGCTCGGCCCTCTCGCGGCCCCAGCGGCGCTCCCCGTGCTGCAGCTTCCAGCGCAGGTCCAGCGAGGCGTTGTGGCTCTCCGCCAGCAGCCTCTGGTGCTCCTCGCGCTCCTGCTGCCGGGGGGAGGCCCGCTCCGGGGAGCCCCCCGCCCCGCCGCCCTCGCCTCCCTGGGCCTCGCCCCGCGACCCCTCCAGCTGGGATCGGTTTTTCGGTTCAAAAGAGAAGCGGGGGGGGGGGGACGGGGGGACGTAAGACGAGACCAGTTTAGCCTGAAGCCATTGACGATAACAGGGGTTACAATGGTACACCGTTTTTGGACGATTCAATATTTATGACGGCCCAATGGGATGATTTTTAATCCTTTACACACAATAAAGGATGCATAAATCCCAACAATGAGTGCGCACTAGTCAGATTAAGACAAGATTAATCCTTTTTATTTCAAAAGGGTGGAAGGCATGCAACCAGGGTTTGAAATCTTACATCATCAAAGACACTGTGCGGATGAGAGAGTGAGAACGAGAGAGGGACAGAGACAAAGATAAAGAAAGAGATAGAGAGCAAGAGAAAGAGAAAGAAGAGAAAGGAGAGCAAGTGCGACAGTACAGAGCAGAGATTGTACAGCAGCGATCTGGTTCGACTGATCATCCACGGCTGCCCTCCCCCAAAAAACGGTTTGCATAATTTCCATTGACATAGTTATACCTTTGATTTACCGAACGCACTGTTCGATCGCCGTTTGTAAAGACGGCCTCATTATACACTCAAGTACACAGGAAGCAACAGCTGGGGAATGAATTAATGTTGGCACTCAGAAGGGACTTGTTATAAAATCGAGACGGTAATTCAGAGGGGGGGTTCTCAAATGCTGCCAATGACCAACGGAGCTGGGTGACGTTGTCCTATCTAAAGTAGGCATTCATATTAATATATTATTTTCCTAGGCCCCTTTTTAAAAGTGTTTGATAAAAGGGCCGGGGCAGTTTATTAAGCCATAAGAATTTGACAATAAGAACAACAATTTTCCTCCGCAAGCCCATATAATAGCATAGTCATGTCCTGGAGACTAAAGCAAATTGGGCATTTTATGTAGTTATTATTGTGCTATTGAGCATGAAGGAACTGAGTCGTGTCAGAGGGAAGTCATTCAACCGACAGTCTCAGATTGAGACCATCTAGCAAACTATAACCTGAGGGAGTCATATCAAGCAGAAAAACTATTTAACACTAAATCTCCAGCAATGATGAAATAAAAAAAGTCCCTTAAATTCGGACGTTTCCGGGTCAAATACAGGGGTCTTCCTCCATAGAGCACCGAGTTGGGGAAGACAATGATGGACCACAGATGTAATCACAGACTATAGAAGTTGCTGTACCTGTTATTTACCAATCCTTTCACTGCAAAGCCTTTACTGAGACAATATTTTTTGAATAACCTTGCATTTCTGTTTCATATGGCTGGTCTGCGCTTTGTCAAGTTGTTGTCCTTTTTTAAAGCACTAGGTTGTCATTTCTCCCAGCACTATAACTGTATTGGAAGTCACTCCAATTTTTCATTTAATTTTTCCGAGCCTCACTTGTAAAGTCGCTTTGGATGAAAGCCTCTGATGCTAACAGGAGAAATTCATCTCATGCGGTTGACCCTGGCGGAAGCTATGGAGTGTGTATATAGAGTGTGTGTATAGTGTGTGTATCTAGAGTGTGTATCTAGAGTGTGTGCATCTAGAGTGTGTGTATAGTGTGTGTATCTAGAGTGTGTATCTAGAGTGTGTGTATATAGTGTGTATCTAGACTGTGTGCATCTAGAGTGTGTGTATATAGTGTGTATCTAGAGTGTGCATCTAGAGTGTGTGTATAGGGTGTGTATCTAGAGTGTGTGTATAGTGTGTGTATCTAGAGTGTGTATCTAGAGTGTGTGTCTATAGTGTGTATCTAGAGTGTGTATCTAGAGTGTGCATCTAGAGTGTGTGTAGAGGGTGACCGTGGGTTTGTGGTACCTGGGCGGTCGCATGACACTTCATCTCGGCCCACTTGACCTCCCAGGCCGCCTTGTCGTTGGCGTAGGACTGCTGCAGCTGGCGGCGGCGGGCCTCCTCGTCCCGTACCTCCACGCGGAACTCCTCCAGGAGCGTGCGGAGCGCCTGCAGCATCCGGCGGTTCTCCCCGAACTGCGGAGATGAAATGAAGATCATATCAGATCAAACTTTGTTTATTAGCGGGAAATTCTGGTGTTGGAGCAGCAGCAGGATAAAAGGACAAATCAAACAAGAGAATATAAGAATATAAATGGCAATAACTACAGCATGTATACACACCTCTTTACACAATACATCTAATAAATTAAACAAAGGTAAACCTAAACTAAATCCAAAACATGTAAATAAATAAGTAAAATCATTATAACAATAAAAACAAAGCTAGATCATCAAGCAAGCAGACACGAGCAAACGAGTAAGCGTGATCACGAATACATTCAGTGTGGTCAGCGAACGACGGCTGCACATTCAGTGGGTTTCTGCAAGGTTTTGAGAGATAGTTCTGGGGGTAAAACACCACTGGTCCATGACTTATTATTAAATTAGCATTTTTGGCTGCATTACAGGAATATCTTGGGAGAGTAACCAGGCTATATGTTAGTCGCGTACTGAAAGCATTTGTAAGAGCAGAAGATACCGGGAACAGTATGAAACAGAACTGCATTATCCAGCTACAGATGTCTAATATAAACTAACACAGTCTTAAGATTGTATTCGTTTTTTGTAATTGTCCATCTGGTATACATGAGGAAGTGCTTGCTTGCTCGAGAGCACTTTATCAGTATGAGCAGGGATTTAGCTGTACTCAGCTTTTAAACAAGCCACTGTTCAAGCCAACTGGGCCACTCCTGGATGAACAGGAGGTCATCATCAGTTAAAGCTGATACAGGGGTGTGTGACCGCTGCTATCACCTCACACACTCAACATCTGCTTGGGTCCTGCTCTGCTGTAGCAGGCGCTAATGCGCTAAATGCTTCGTACGTTGATTTAGCGTTCCCCACCTGTCAATTGAAAAGCTTTACTCTGGGGCTCCTGGGCAACGTTGTATACCAGCCGTGTTGCCAAAATAAAACTAGGAAAATCATTTTTTCCTAGTGAGAGGAGGAACTCGGATCGCTGTACAAATCAAAATCCTGCACAAACGAGAGCACTTACGGGTGTTCAATAATACATGATGGACTCAAAACACTGCGACAGGCCTCTTGACTCTCATAAAAACAAGAGGGAAAGTGGAGCACTGAGCTTGTCAGAATGGCGCACAAACGCATGGCCGAATCACAATGACGTTTTCTATCATCCATCACCGCTCCGTTGAGACCTACACACTCTTTTATAGTATATTGGGGGGAGTCCATGCTTTTGTGTGACCATGTTCATCATAACTACCAACTATAGCTATCTAGGTCATCCTTCTAATTTGCATACTGTGCCAAACTGTGGTCATGAATAGCAGAGAAAAACTGTTTATACTCAATGAGAAAAACACAGCCAATAATAATAATTACCAAAAATAAATCTGGCATAAAACTGGCTTTAATTAATATATTTTGTCTTTGTATGGGCATCGAATTGTGTGTGCATGTGGTTGTGTGTTTTTGCATGCATATTATGTGTTTCGGTGATTCTTCACATTTCTTTGAACAATGAAAAGCAGTGTGTGTGTGTGTGTGTGTGCAGGGGGGCAGGGGATGGTACCTGTCGCTGATGCTGTTGTGGATCCGGGAACATGGGCCCCTGGTCAGGGACGTCGCCCCCTGGGGTCCGAGGCGTGCTCTGCCGCTCCCCGCTTGCTGTCTCCTCATCCGCCTGCTCAGAGATCACCCCCAGCTCTGGGATGCCCTCCATCTTCTCAAACTGGAGCAGACATGCATATGGAGATTGGAATAGCCAATTACCACAGCTTGCACTGGTAGAAATGCTGGTACCGTGTAACATTCTCGTATAATATTGGAAAGAATCATAAAACACCAATGCAGATACAAGCGAAATCCAACATGTCAAATCTATCATTAAAAGGGTGATAAATCCCAGAATCCCTTTTTTAGAAAACGGTTCTGTTCTGGTCTCACAAAGTGTTGGTTAACATTTCTGTGTTATTTAAAAAATAAAATGTATAAAGTTGTTAAACAGGGGGAAATTGACTGTGAAATATGAGGGGTCTGCCGCTTTTTCAGAGTGGTAGTTTGCTATTGGCTGCACACCCTAGCTTGAGAGAGTGTGACGTGGGTTTTGACAGTTGACAACGCCCCTCACTCTTGCGCCTATGGAAACCTGTCCGTTTTTTCTAAAACCTTTATGACTGCTCTGATCACTTTTTCGTTTTACTTAGAGGCATAATTTATTCTGCTATAACGGGGGCTTACTTTTAATAAATTGGGTCAGTATTCAGGGTCGCTATTTATATGCTCCCCTCACTTTCTACATACTAAATTGTTCTTAAAAAAGTTATACACAACAACTCCATCATTATTATTCTTTGATAAGAGGAGGTAACAGTACTTTCAGCAGCTTTATGAGGCAAAAGGAAGTCAATAAAACCATTCAAACACACCATGCATGACAACACAGACTCCCTACGCTTAATGAACCAAATAGCCAAAGACTTAACCTGACTAGAGAATTGATGCACCGACCAATCAAACCACAGAATAGATTGGTTACCACACAAAAGCTCAAGACAAATCAATGGCACCTGCATTGAAACACACTTCCTCTCTAACCAGCGACTATGGAGCCCCACTTCCTGCCGATACAGGAGGAGAGACCAGCATGAAAACAGTGATAGATGGCAGAAGTGTTGCAGTGAAGATGACGCGGCCCACTGCCTTTTGCTGACAGGCTAGTCCTTAAGATGGAGCTCAACCCTTTTAGCGCCAAGTCCACGAACATCAAAGCACACACACCGTGCAACTGTCAATGCTCTTAAGCAAAGAACCATTAATCCTTAAACTATTAGGACCTGGGAAAGACCTACTTTGAAGTTAAACTACTTCACTGATTAAAGCTCGTCCCGCTGCGTGTCATTGAATTCACACCTTCAGGACGCCGAGGGTAGAAAGGTCAACCAATCAGAAGGAGTCCCTGCTGTCGGTGCACAGCTCAGGACGGGGACATAAAATCCCTCCGCTGAACACAGAGACGTTCCAGATTGGTTTGTATTTGCGCCACAGGGTGAATGCCATTAGTGTAGCTTTCAAGTCAAATTATTGATATAGTTTGCATGAACCTGTTTAATGCTGTCCATGCAGTTTACATTGTATTATTTGTAACTCAGATGTAAAAAAATACAGAATCAATAACAAAATACAGACATTCATCCATGGCTCTGTTTACACAAGCATGGTTTAATCTAGATATGTAGTAGAATCTCAATATTTCTCTCGCGTAATCAGATACTTTTGAAAATGTCAATCTAGATAAGAAATGATCTCCATATTTATCTTGCGTAATCAGATATTTATATATTTTATCTAGATACAATCTAGATACAAAAAGGGGTTGTAGTAGAAATCCATTTCTCTGGTGTACACAGTGTGGCTGACCCACCTCCAGGTGGTGTGGGGCCTCGTCGGCGGGGTCCGTCCTGCGGTCCAGCCTCCAGTGCATGAGGATCCAGCGCAGCTTCATGTAGAAGATGACCGTGTTGTGCCTGAAGAGCCGCAGCTCCTGCTGCAGCAGGCCCCTCTCCTGGGCCCAGGGCCCCTCATGGCCCTGCAGGCCCTGGAGCTGCAGACCACCGCGCCGGGCCTCCAGACACGCCCGCTGCTCCTCCTCCTCCTCCTCCTCCAGGTGGATCTGGACCACACAAATAAACGATATGCACAATGTTCACTTTCTGTTAGTAAGTTAGGATGGTTTATTTGCATTGGGACAAATACAAACAGACATCTTATACAATTTGTCTGTGTTGCATTGTAGTATTTGTAGCATATGCTAATTTTCTCACCACATTTTCTCACCACAATCCTTACATAAAATACAAGAGTTTAATATATAAAGATAAAAGATCAATGGACATTAAGGATAAAAGGAGATGCCATTACATTACAGTATTAAGTGGAGAAACAAGGATTCTATTTCAATCACTTTATCTAGATTGTTGAAATATTTAATTTGCATATAAAATGTGCAACACATTACTGTCAGCACTTTTTGGTATAACTTACAACATGGTATAACTCCTGTGTATAAATACAACCTGTCGGATACTACTACTACTACTACTACTACTGCTACTACCGTACTGCTACTACATTGCAGTTAGACTGCAGTTCCTATGAGTCATTCCATGTCTTGTGTTGACCAGCCCCACATGTGTGTATGGGATTCAGGGTACCGTACCTGGGGTAGAGACCCCACAGCCTCCCGGTCCGCCACTCTGTGCCTTCGCTCGTGATCCAGACGGAACTGGATCTCAGAACCAGCCGTGTCCCGCAGCTGGACAGCAAAGCAAACAGTTACTCTCACACACTCTCTTCGTAGAGGGAAGATTGTGCAACAACTAATAAATGGTATTACGATCATAACGACTTTCTGTATGAGTAGGCAGAGGATGTATTTGCTGGGGTTTTCGGGCGCCCCTTCAAACTTCATAGCAAAGCTAAGCAAAATTGACATGAGCTAAAGATAATAATGGGATGTGAGCTTCTGGTGGAGAGAAACCCTTCACGGTACGTCTCTCGTTTCGCACTCCAGAAACATCAAAGCCTTTTGATGTTATTTCACGCAAAGCACACACACACACACACACACACCACTTTTTCACTATGGAGAGCTAGTGAGGATGTCATTGTTTAGTGACAGTTAATGAAAACCTCCAGGGAATATATATATATTCTTTTTTTAGCACTTTTATGTCCGTGTCATGATTTGTACACTGAAAAGTGTCATTCTACTCTTTGGTTTTCTCATCTATTGATAATGAGATGGATTTTCAATGTGATGAAAGACTGGCTTTAAATCACTTGGGACTTCCATCACTAAAGTGGCTGGTTTAACACACCTTTCTTCACCAGTGACCTTACCACAAAAGACAACAACGCATATTATAAACCTCGTGGAGTTTTGATACCCTGATATAATATGTATTCTCTTGGCCTCCCTCTCCCCTGCTGCCAGTGAATGAACCCGTTGATCTCACCTCTGTCTGGGCCCAATGTCAGACGACAGGGGAGCCATCTGTACAGTGTGTTACAGAGCAACGCTTTAAAAACCTCTCAAATCCCACCATCTCATCATGGTGGGGGGTGATATCATTATATTTGGGGGTTTTGTTCATATTTTTACTGGAAAACTTGCAAGCATATGGAATATCCACATAGATAACACGATGTGGTCACCACTGTCATGAACGTGGTCATCACAGGTACAGAGCTATAACCTGATATAGCGAGACCTGACGTTTAGGCGGAAATTCTCCATAACCGGTAGTTTAGAGGTTAATCCTTACTCACCCCTTCATTCGTCTTACCTTACTTATTACAGAGCACCATTGAAGTACAGGTGGGGAGTAGTGGATGTACTTACTGTAACTGTAGCTAGCCGCTATGTGCTGCATCAGGGTTGTGTCAGTGTTTTAAAGGCTGTATGAAGGGGGAGTTTTGTTTCCGAGGGAAACAGCAAGTACCCAAAGCGCTGGGTCGTCTGATTAAAAAGCTCCTCTTATTTAGAGCTCAGCATTTTGAATGCGTGTGTGTGTGTGTGTGTATGTGTGCGTGCGTGCGTGCATGCATATATGTGTGTATGTGTGTGTGTGTGTGTGTGTGTGTGTGTGTGTGTGTGTGTGTGTGTGTGTGTGTGGGGGGGGGGGGGGGGGGGGGGGGGGGGGGGGGGGGGGGGGGGGGGGGGGGGGCTGGTTGATAGCGATCTAGCCTGATGGGCGTTCAGCATTGCTATCGCCATCGACTCTGAGGTCGCCCTGCTTCAATATCTTCCTAGAGGTCGATAGCAATGCTCCAGAAAAAAACTGAAGAGAGCTGGATTAGATTTGCTGAGTCAAGTCATTACAATAAAGCTTGGAGTGGGGCCGCGTTGTTGTGCGGGAAAACCACGGTCCACACTTAACACACACTGGGTATATAACACAGCACTAGCTCTCGATGTAGCAGTAATCTCTTATTCTGGTGTTCATAACAGGACAATTTGGGAGTATCTTTCGATATATTTGTCCATTGTTTAGTTTAGTTGTTTGTCCGTAGTTTTTCTGTTTGCAATGTTATATCTACCCAGTCTGTATATATCGCGTGTATCATTTTTAATGTATCAATAATATTTGCCACTCAAAATGTGATTGGGGCTGGAGCGTCAACAAACTAGATAGGTCAGTGGCTCTCTTATATCTAAACCAACAGCACTCTCCTGACTTCAACTCTTTTCAACAGCCAAACAGGCCAGACTACTACAACAGCAAATAGCAACAACAGTACCCAAAGCACATTTGACTTTTTTCTCACTTACACTATATTTTGTATGGTTAAGCACTGTACCAGAATGTAAAGAGATTATAGATGTGTAATTGAGTTATCCTTGTAGTTCTACACTGTATAATATAACACACATTTTCAAAGCATTGCATTTTTCCCTCCCACTGTGTGGCTTATTATTAAAGTGTCATGTATAATTCATGCATCCCTTTTATCAAAATGACTTTTTTTTCCTCCATATCCATGAAACAAACTCACAAATAACAATGCAACCTCACCTGGTCAATCATTGATTTTCCCATGTATTTTTTTTTTTATCATCATGTAAAGAAATCAATGAACTCTTTCAACTCTCGACACTGGTAGACCAGTGTCAGGTCTGCTGAAAGGGGGATTAACGTTCGGCGAGGGATAGTGTTGCTCACTGACCTCCACGTTCAGAGCCAGGGGCCTGTGGTGGTACCTAGTGAGGCCCGCTGCGACTGCCCTGCCCTGGGACAGGGAGCCCTGGCCGCATGGGTGGCCCCTGCCCAGGCTCAGGCTGTGGGGCTCCGCGCCTCGCTCCTGTCCTAGTCGCCACTCCAGCTCATCCCTCTGACCGGACTGTGAGGTGGGGGGAGGGTACGGGTGGGGGTGGGTTTGGGGGAGGGAGGTTGTGGATAAGGGAAGTAAGGAAAGGGGGAGGGTGGGGGGTGGGTAGGAGGGTTGGCGTGCAGGGGCGGGACAGTGGGGGAGGTAGAAAGGGGTAGTAGGGTGGGTGTATCCAGGGGGTGGTGAGGGGGGGTTACAAGAAGGAGTGTAGGTTGGCGTTAAGGGCCACCGGGGGGGTGACGACAGATGGGGTAGTACACAGGTGTGGGTGGGGGCGGGGGGAGGAGGTGCAGGTATGATAGTAGGTGGTAGGGAGGGGTGGGGTGTAGGTGAGGGTGGAAATGAGGGTGGGAGGGAGGGAGAAGGAACAGAAGACAACAATGGAGGGATGGAGGGCAAGGGAGGAGAGCATGGAGGGAGGAGGGGACAACAGAAAACCATAATAACCGAAATAATAAAATGGGTGAAGAACAGAATCTTAGATGGTGGTGGTGGTGGTGGTGGTGGTGGTAGTAAGTGTTTGTATGTGATGGGGATGAGATGGGGGTGACGGGACGGTTGGGGTGGGGTTTTGGGGGGGGGGGTCAACGGAGACACTACACAGCGTGACGAAGTACAAATGGACTACAGTATGAAGAAAAGCGCAAAGAGGAAGACCAACTTAAAGACGACGGCGTATGAGAGAGAGGAGAAGAGGACGAGAATGAGGACGAACAAAACCATGGGCTGAAACATCTGGGGGGGAGGGGGGGGGGGGGGGAACACAAGTAGGCAGAACAAAGAGAGGGAACCGGGAGGGGAGGGGGAGGGGGGGGGGGGAAAGAATGCAAAACTCCGGTTATGAAGCGCATGCGATGAGGGATCCATGAGTCCAAACCAACGGCTGAGAGATAGTCAAAGTGCAAACAGCGGAGCTGGACCGGTGTTAGAGCAGAGCTAGCACGCCAGTTGTCCGCGCGGCGCCGCCAGGGGTTGGAAACAGCGCTAAGCTGGAGTTTGACTGCATGTCGTTAAAGTGAAGAAGGTTGCTCTTTACAGTGCAGAGATTTAATATCTAAGGAGTTCAGACTTAAATTTTAAGGTTCAGGATAATGTGAGCCAAGCTATTAGCTGCCTGTTTGATAGACTTCTAACCAGCTAAAAACAACTATTTTCAAGCATGGTAAGATGCATCATTAATCTCTTAATTGTCTGCAGCGAGAGTCCAATTTAAGTAGTTAGTATATTGTCTTTTGCCTTTTCTTTCTCATCTTTCTAGACATTGGTAGGCAGTGGTCAGTTAAAAAATGCAAGCTGTTAGCAGACCTGTTAGCATAGAGTTTGGCCCCAACAACCCAGCTCCAACCAGCCTCACCAGGGTGCCCTTCTGGCAGCTTGTAACAGGCAGACACAATGTAGGACATTGGATAGAATTAAGAACAACCCTTCAGTTTACTAGATCACCCAAGCAGGCCAATCTAGTCAGATTTAGAGCTCTGGATGTTGTCCTTTTGTTTACTATCCAACAGTCTGGCTTATGGAGAAGCCTTGTGAGAGGTTGTCAGCCTGATCGTGCAGCAGGGATATAGGTGTATGTTCACATGTTGAATCATACAAAAAGCAAGCAAGCCGTGTGAAGCAGAGACACAGAAAGCACGAGGCCAGCCAGCTAGATTCTTCCATTGGCAACTCACTCAAAAGTTGTATAACCCTGGAGTGGGCTCTGTCCTTTTTAAATGGAGCGCTGGTTATTTTAAAACACGACACACTTTTCTCATCTCCTTGGCAACACCGATGTAGTTGCGGTGTGTGAGCGATGACGGGTGAATTGCCGGGTGGACAAAAGCTCCATTGCTTGTTGCAGACCAATCAGGTGAGTGCCTGCAGACACTAACATGGCGTAGCACGCTTGGCCACACGGAAGCAGTGTATCGATCACAGCGTGCTGCTGTTGCCGTACTGTGACACAGCCAAATGGAAGAAGTTGCCTCAAGACCCCCCCCCCCCCCCCCGCCCACACACACACACACACACTCTGTACACCCCAGACGCTCTGCCCAGCAGCAACCTATCGCTCTGGCTGAAATTGAAGCATGGCAGCAGGGAGGCGGGGACAAGGCTGAGGCCGAGAGAAGGGGGCGCAGGGGCAGGCAGGGTGGTGCTGCTGGCTATGGAGGCGTGCATGGGGATGCCGGTGGGAATGCAGCGGCAGCAGGGAGGGATGGTGGTGGTGGAGGTATGTTGGAGGACAGGAAGGGGTTGGTGGCCGGTGTGGCTGAACTGGGTTGGCTCAAGGTCGGCCAAAGCAGGGGGCGGGGCTACTGTGGTCACCCTGGGCCCGCACTGGAGGTCTGGTTTGCCAGTATTGAATCTCTTTTCTGGGCTTTGCCTGCATGTGTTGCTATTTTGGGTTTGTACTAACTGAGACTTTCAAAGCTTTACCTTGGTCTTGGGTAGAATGGCTGTTGTGGAGTGTTTACTGAGAGTGTGGGCATGTGGGTCTACCAGGCTCCAAATGCACATCACTGGTAATGTTGTATATTCCACCTGCTCATTCTGCACGCTCTGGCGACTGAGAGCCACATTTAGTGGCCTTACAATGGGCAACTAATGACTGCATACTTGGATGCATTTACATTGAACCATAATGAAATGTAACATTCAGAAAATATACCCCATGGTTTCCTAATGACACCAATGCTAGACCCAATTCATAGGCTAGCTTAATATGACTTTAAAATTGACAATTTACTTTAATCCTTGGTTCAACCCCAAGTCATGTTTTCTATGCCACTGTATTATACCATTCTGGCACCAATTGTTATCTATTTATCTGATAATATGTATCTGATAATATGTTAATAACCAAGTGCAATGGTTCGGGGGTTGATATTCTAATCAATACTACAACGCATTCTACGCAGCAGTCTTTTTCTGCAACACTTGTGCGAAAGGAACTTATTTATGTTATACTGTCGACTAGGCCATTCTGTCTTGCTTTCCATTTGTTTATTGCAAGTGAAAAAAGCAGCGAGAGAAAGGGGAGGAGGTCTAAATGTTGCGAGTAATCCAAGCGTATGAAAAGTATGGCGCCTGGACAAAAATCCCAGGAGGCAGCGATGGCACTTACCTGGAAGTCCGAGGCCAGGTCCCGTCCCAAGGTACCGATGGGCGAATCGCGGGACATGGAGGTGACCGTGGACAGGAAGCTGCTGGACTCGGTGAGGTTGGGCATGGGCGACAGGTCGTCCGTCCGGTCCCTCATGCCCTCCCCCAAGTGGTCCACCTTCTCCATGAAGATGTGCAGCTCGGTGCGGAAGGCCTTCATGCGCGTGTTGATGGTGTCCAGGACCTGGGGGTCCGGTTTGGAGCCCCCCGACGGTGCGCTCCCGTCCGGGGAGTCGCCGGCCGTCACCAGAAGCCTCCCTTCGAAGACCAGACTGTCCGTGTCGGTGATCAGACGATCCACCGTCTTCCCCAGCCTGTCCGCCTCGCGCTTCACGTTGGACAACGACTCGCGGTCCTCCCGCCTCCTGTTGGCCAGCTCCACGGCGCTGAGCTCGCTGCCCTCCGACGGCTTGATACTACCGAACCCAGAGGTCGTCCCCGTCTTCTCAAACAGGTCTTCCGAGTCGCTCTCGCCGCCGACGGGCCCCTCCCTCTTGGGATGGAGGAGGAGCAGTCGCCCCGCCTCCTCCTCTTCCGAGGTTTCCCGCCGGCCCGCGTCGCTCTCGGCGTCGCTTTCCCGGGGGCTGCCCGTGCGCATGCCCAGGTGGGCGGCCAGGTCGCAGCGCTGCACGTTGGACATCAGCACGCGGTTCTCGTACTGCAGCTTCATCACCTTGCCGCTCAGCTCGTTGATCTGCATGCGCGCCGCCTTCAACTCCTCCATCATCACCAAGCCGTTTCCGTTGCCGGGCCTGTACGACCCCCCCTCGCCGCCGACGTCCTCCCCGATTGTCGCAGCGCTGCTGCTGGGGCTGGTGACGGCGGCGGCGGCGGCGGCGGTGGTGGGGCCGAACTTGAAGCGGTTGAGCTCCGAGGTCAGCTGCTTGTTGTGGTCCTCGATCTCCGAGATGGAGCGCCGCAGCAGCTCCGCCTCCTCCTCCACGAACTGCAGGTGGCGCCGCAGCTCGTTGGCCGACTCCAGCGCGTCCCCGCCGTAGGGCGACGAGGGCACGCTGGAGAAGGGCTCGCGGCCGAAGCAGTCCCTCTCGTACTGGCTGCGGATGTCCTCGTTCTCCGCCCGCAGGCTGCGGTTCTCCACCTCCAGCTCCACGATCTTCCGGCCCAGGATGTTGGCCTCCTCCTCCACCAGCTTGAGGCGCAGCCGGAGCTCCGCCTCGCGGGTGCTGTGGGGGCCCCCGCCCGAGCACTCGGCCAGGGGCAGGGGGCTGTCCACGTCGCCGTACACCGACTTGTACTTCTGCAGCTCCTGCTCCAGCTCGTCCTTCTCTCGGCCCAGCTTGGCCATCTTCTTCCTCATCAGTGTGGACTCCTCCTTGGCAAACTGGAGCTGGCACCGGAGATCAGCACTGTCCTCCTGGTAGGGATGCAAGAGGGGAGCAGCAGGTGATAAGAGAAGACATACAAGATAGACGGGGAGGAAGGAAATGAAACAAGAAAAAAAGGGGGAGGACCAGGGGGTTTTGAAAAAGCCCAGAGTCACAAATTAAGTGTTTCACATGATTTAGCAAACTGAAGCAGAGGGCAGGAAATGAGAATACAGGGGAGCAAATGGATGGAAATTTCTCACCTGACTCATAGATTTCTTGTCTTTGAATGATTCCCTGCTCCCTCTCCGTCTTAATGTCGTCTGTGAAAAAGCAAAGAGGTTGGAGGAGTTGGAGCATTCATGCAAAAACACAAACACATTCGACATATCGAACATTCGATAGTGCATTATTGAGCGGACCCTGGACTGTATAGCAGACGATGCATAGAGAATTACAAAGGCTGAAATAATCAGAAGGGCTCTTTGGATATTGAATTTAGGATGTTCCCTCGCAAATATATCACAGCACATATATTGCAATCGAAGTCCAAAAAACAATTATGATGTTAAAATCAACATGAAACAAATATTGACTTTTTCACTTTGTTGGCTCACTTCCGATTCAACTACGTATGCAATCTTTTTAAAATAATTACTTTGGTTGAGGATGATTAGTATTCAAAGGTGGCCAACTTAACTTCCATTGCCTTTCAACCAACAAGATAATATCATGTTTCCCCTCCCCATTTTACTAAGACTGCAATGGCTGACAGGCATGTTTTGGCATTTTGGAACAGTCCCAGAAATCCTGAAGCATCTAATCACATTTTTGTTCCATATCTGTTTAATTTGACAATATTTTATATTACGGAAGTAAGGTGCACTCTAACAGCCATATCACATTGTCTTTACATCTTGGTGATGATCAAATACACACCAACTGATGCAGTATATGGGCCTGGAGGCAAATCTCTGCGGAAGTGTTTAATGGCATCCCAGAATCAGGTCAAAGCTGAGAGACTAATAAAGAAGTATTTAACTCAAACCGCAGATCACATGACATAATTATGATCTGATTCATGCACATGTGGTCAACCCTAATAGCCCATATCAAAAGCTTACATCTGGACCTGATGCAAATCCGCAGGCCTGGGGCTGAAATACAACCCTGGGCGGGTGAATCACACTCATAATTCCAGTAGATGTCACTTGAATTTGTCACTTGTGTCCCAGAAGAAACTTGAGATGACGGGATCATCCCTAGGACAGGGTTTGGGTGTCACTCGGGGGAGGTTTGAGTTGTGTGGAACAGCGTGCGTTGGGGAGTGTATTCCAGCACTCAGTGTGACAGACTGACAGATCTTGGCCCAGCTCAGAGTCAGCGACACACAGCAGTGTTACCACCGCCCCTCCCCTCCAACAAGCCCCCGCCAGACGGAGAGGGGAAATCCGTCCACTATCTAACACACGGCCGCTGCACTCAAAGCCCGGATCAAAAATAAGCGGTATCTGGCACGGTCGCTCACAGCTTTCCTGACACGTAAAATCCTTCCCGTTTGTTTCCACTACCCGGAGGCAGCGGCAGAGGGAGGAAAGGTTAACGACGGATGAGATGAGAGAGCAGGCTGGAAGGAGGGAGGGAAGGAGAAGGGAGGTGAGAGAAGGTGGGATGGAGGGAGTCGGACAGACGGAGATAGAGAGATGGAGAACGGTGGGAAGCCTTCTCTCCATTAGCACGGGAGGCAGAGCGTTTGAGTCAGGGTGAATATTGTTGTTTTCTTTGAACAGATTGCAGCTCCGGTGGCGAGGTACGAAAGGTCTCCAACGTTCCGCGCCGGATGTTCCCGAGGCCATGTGTAAATATTTAGTATGCACACACATGATCACCTGCTCATATTTCCATTCATGCTTTCATTTAGTGATGTAGAAGTGTCTCGCTTGCCTTTATGTTCAACCTCAACTCCCACTCCACTAGTGTCATTTGCCAGAACTTAATTTTAGATGAAACACATATATTTAAGTCTTGGCTCTTATCTGGGTACAGTTAGTACGTTCTGTGCTGTTTTGGAAGATAACGTTGCAAATGCTCACTTAAAAGGTGAGCTCTTTAAGGAGCAGCACGGAGGCTGCTCTGCCAAACTAAACAGCCCGGTGGGCCCGTCTGAATCATTCATGGCGGGGACAGATGGAAAAGAGCAAGAGGGTGTGAGGTGAGCCCATTCTGCCCGGAGCTGGGCTGGACCTTGACTCACTCTCTGGCAGGCTCCCCTCTTTCCATGGACCGGGAGAACCCTCCTTAGAAACATCAGTGTCAACACTCAGCGGAATAAAAGCACAAAGCGTCCTTCCTCTACGAGCCAGTTCAGAGAAAAGAGAAAACAGCTTGGAGTACGAAACAGAAAGAACACTTTCATGTCGTGCCACGGTAAAACGGCTTCTGTATTTGGGTCTTGCACAGCGACAGACTATTGTACGACCTTCTTCCCGACTAATTCATGTTTATCCACAGTGTGAGCCCACATTTGGTGCAAACAAAAGAACTTGGGCGAACTGTCATCTCATTTACACACAAAATCCTGTACAGACCGCAGTGTCCCAGAAGGTACTCTGGTGCTAAATAAGGCATTCGGCGCTGTTGCAGTTACAATACGTTCTACAAATCTCGCTTTAATCGTCTTGTCCTTGAATAAAAGGCGCTTTGAGACTCAACATGTGCCATCGGGGGGGGGGGTCATCTGCCTGTCACTCCTGATGTTCATCTCCCTGCTGTAGTGTTTCCTTTTTGTTGTGAACAAGACTCCAGTTCTGTGCCGGTGTGATCAAAGGGAGTACCCTGCCTGCTACCATGATGATTTGTTAACAGGCTATAGCTTCTTTCTTGAGTGGCGCCTGTGCCTCGGATCAGTAAGATCATGTTACTTCTGTTAAAGGAGCTCCTGCACAAAACCATCTGTCACACAGTCACAGACGCCTTGATGGAAATAACTAGATGGCAGTGTGTGTGTGTATGTATGCGTGTGTGAGAGAGGGAGAGCAATAGAGAGCAATTGTTTGTGAGCATGTGTATTTCACTTAATCACAGGCTTAATTTTCTAAAGCATAAACATGAATCAGTTAGCAGTCAAATGGCCAACTCATGTACCTCAACTTGTGCAGAACTGTATATGATTAGTATGGTATGCGCTGCTGATAACATAATACTTAGTATGCCATTGTAAAATGACGTGCTTCTTATTAAACTAGGCACATCAAGAAGTAGATATATCCTTAAGCGTATAACTTAAAAATAAACTGACCGATAAAGGTGCAAAAACTCGAATCATCTAAGCTTCATATACATAAACACATTCACGCAGAGTCATTAGGCACCTATATAGGAGGAGATTTACCCAATACCTACTTAAAGACATGAATTTGGCTACAATACAATTGACCTTTTTCACTGAGTCATCAAGGACAACACAGGTGTTGCTTATAACACTAATTATGGTACGCCCTGGTACATTAAAGGAGTAGACCCATAATTTGTGTTATAAGCAACACCTGTGTTTGTCCTACGATGACACACCCCTGTGAAAGTCTGAGGGGGAAACATCATCATTTACAAATGTGTTTTCAAGCAGTAATAGTGATTGAAGTGAAACGATTGTATGACAATTGCAGCTTTTAATGTCGCCCTCCCTCGACCCAATCTCATCTAGACCAGTGTGGTTCCAGTCTGCCTCTGCTCCGCTCAGAGTGAGTGTGTTAATCCAGCACGGGGAGGGAAACACCAGACATGGTGTAACTCCCGGCCGTGGCGACAGATCTCCTCTCCCCAGGGAGACAGCGGATTAGGACCACTTCCCCACAAAGCTCCTCACAAACACATAACCATGTGGCTTGCTGCGTACGGGCACGGAACACGCAGGGGAGGGAATACACGCTGCGGCCCCACGTTACCTGTTCCTGACTGAAAGAAATTATTCCTATATTAAAATGACCTGACAGGCATTATATAAATATGGTATAAATAAATATGGTATAAATATCTATTTTGTTTGAATTATAATTACATTGTTATACATATATATTATTACATACACATACACAGATACAAAAAACTTTTACAATCTCAGCCTAATCTTATTATTTCTTTCTCGTCTGGAATTAATCAGCTGATATATTATCTTAATATGTGTCGGTTGGATCTGGGAGATTGTTAAAAAATTTATCCAAAATGTGTTTTTAGTTCATTTAGTTCTAGGTCTTACTAGAGACAAAACACTGAATAAACTATTGTATCTACTAAGGAGTCAGTTCACACAGTCACTAGATATATGTGACAGACCCAACCCACCTCCAACGATGCTAAACTAAGAGTGTTTCTCTAGTCCAAAATATAGTACAGAATCTCGGAATCAATGGCGCCATATTACCCCAGTAGATATGTATATTCATGTTTGAGAAGCAAAACAGATAGACAGTTTCCCCACAGTATGTAGTACCCGGTTTCTCCACTACAGGCTCACAGATACAGCGTGTAACTAACTTGTGGAACTATATGATTTGATATATATGTATCAAAGTATATTATGTGCACACACTGACTACATACTACAAAGAGACTCCTAACCTGCTGTGGTGCTGTATTGGGTCTTTACACAGACATGCAAAAATTTGCACACACACGTACGTACACACACACACACACACACACACACACACACACACACACACACACTCCATTAGCCTCCCACTTCATTTCAGATGATGTCCTCCACAGCGGACATGTGCAAGACTTCAGAGGAGGAGAGGAGAAGTGTGTGCGTGTTCGTGCGTGTGTGTGTGTTCGTGCGTGTGTGTGTGTTCGTGCGTGCGTGCGTGTGTGTGTGTAGCGCCTGCTCCATTCATTCCCAGCGGGTCATTGGCTGCTAATCCACCCATTGCCCCCCCCCCCCCACCCAAACCTCCTGCTCCCGCCTGGCTGTCTCTCTGAAGGCCCAGGGGACAGCAGTCTCCCTGCAGCACACCAGCCAGCCAGCACACCAGCTGGCTAGCTAGCCCGAGCCTGGCTGGCTGGGTCTTCTGAGTGACTGTCCCGCTGAAGACACGTGCATACAAAAAGGTGTGCAATGAATGCACTTGCAAATGGCTGTGTGGAAAGGTGAAGGCCATACTGTATATATGTATTTTCATGATGCATATATGAACTGTGTTAGAGAGAAGGTACATGTGCATGTGTGAGTGTGCGTGTGTGCTTGTGCGCGTAATAAGACTAAGAGCACCAGGTGAAGCCTTGCGATGCATCGGAGTGCACAAGGCACGCCGATGCTGAAAAAGGAGGTGGGTGTGTTTTCCGGCCACTGCAATGCTTTCACGCCTGCTTAAATGTCTTTAAAGTAATTTAGGATGTGTGTTCTGTTTTTCTGTCCCTGCCTTGATCCGAGGATCCGTGCCTGCAAACCCAGGCCTCCTGGGGAGGCTTTGATCAGCTGAGTAAATACTCATTCAGCATCAGGTACTGTGAGCTCCAGGGGAGAGCGTTTCACTATAGGGTTAAACCTGGCTGCATCCCAAGTGGCTACACTAGGACCTGAGTCAATTATCTGGTAGGTAGGTAGGCAGCGAACAACAAGACCAAATTGGAACACAGTGTATTTGGGGAAGCATCTGTACTCAACAGCTTGGCCTATTTAGGATTATTTCTGTTCTTTTTCAGAGGCACAGCGCCTGGAAAGTGTGGCGTCTGCTGGCCGTAACAGGAAGTGTGTGTGCATTTCTGCCTGCATGTGTGATTGTATGCGGTAGGCAGTGAGTGCACACATAAAGATCATTTATCTTCAGCCACACCCTACAGACAAATATACTGCATTGCCCCACCCCCCGCCCCCAACATCAATAAATATTGTTGACCAACGCACAAGCTCAAAGAGGATTAGTAGGCTAGTTAATAGCAAATGCATCAAGCCCCATCACATTAGAGATCTGCATGAACGCAGTGTTAAATCTGAGCCATAATCCATTTTGATAATTCATTCTTAAGTCCACGCGATTGAATTAGAGCGTGCGTGTGTGCAAGTGTCCTCTCCCCCACCCCCATTCAGTTTTGATGGCATCTCTCCGTTTCTCTCAGGCAAGGGAATGGGGGTGGCGCTGCACAGAGAGAGTGTACTGTGAGTGCATTGTGTGGTACGGTGCGTATATCGACATGCAGACCATCTATCTCTGGCATGCGGCACCTGCAGCAGGAGGCCATGAGATTCATACGTTTGCCGTACATTGATGTACTGCTGCGATTGGCCAATCAGAGACAGCGCTGGCACACCATTTTCTGGGGGATTCAATTGCAGAGTGGGAAAGCGGCACACATAATTAAACTATAGAGTGGACCGCTTCTTCAAACAATTTGCCTAAACCAATCTAAACTGACAGAATAATCCAATTATTGTGCTGTGTGTGTGTGTGTGTGTGTGTGTGTGTGTGTGTGTGTGTGTGTGTGTGTGTGTGTGTGTGTGTGTGTGTGTGTGTGTGTGTGTGTGTGTGTGTGTGTGTGTGTTAGCCGTGCACGAGCGTGGCCTGTAAAACAAGCTAGATGCAGCGCTTGGAGGTCACTTCAATGTCAGCCGCTCCCTGGCGGATGGGACTTTTTCGTAAACAGTCTCCATCTGGTTATTGTGCGGCTCGCCATCTTCAGCCATCCAGACGCATCATGCAGTGCCACATCACCCTCCTCTGAGCAGCAGTCATCGCAGAGGCTGCAAACACTGGAGATATTGACCGCCTGTCTCAAGGCTTTAAAGGAGATGCCTGCCTGGGATGTTCTCAGTGACACAATCAATCCATCTGCAGTCCAGCAGTAGGAAAATGCAGCAAACATGAAGACATGAGCCAGGGGTTAGAGTGTTACCAATGCAGTGTTTGGATCCTATTCTGTTTTTGGTTTTTGTTGGATGTTGAAACAAGGGTCATGGTGACAATAGAATAGAGCAGCTTATCAACTTAAAGACATGGCAACGCGTTGTTCTAATAGTGACGGTGATACTAAATGTACTGCTGCAGCCATTTTGTGGGAACTAAAAAATATAGATGATGTACAATAATATATACATTTAAAGTCCATATGGATGGCTATGCAATGTTTTCTATGGCAATGTTTCATCAAAACCTGCTATTACAGTTAGTTAAGCTCTCTGTGTTTGAAAATAGGTCTTTATCTCTTCCCGGATCTCACAACAGACCTGTCTGTAGCATCGTCCGTCACTAGCACGTGGTCTAAGCAAGGTGTGCTAAATGAGCCGTCTGCACTGCTGCTTGTTTAGCACTTTAAGCTATTCTGGGACATCTCCTGAGGTATACAAGACCTATAGCAACACATAGATTGGAGAGAAGGAAAACACAAAAACACATTGCGTCTCGGAGGAATAGGCACCGGTAGCTATAACGAACCAGGCTGGTCCTCTATAGCGGCCATACATCATCTCCCGGAAGTGAGGTGCACACAATATGCTAGTGTTAAAGGGTATGGCACAGATGGGTTGGGCTTTTGAGCTAAATCATCATTATTAGCTCAGATGTTGCCGGGCAGTGTAGTACGTGTTGAGAAATTGCAGGATCAGGCCATGATTATATACAACAAACGCTGCTGAGAACAGATTAGCCAAGCTTCAGGGTATGTCTCCGGGTTCCGGTGGAAATCGTAAAATGAACAATTGCTTCAAGCGAGAAGAAGAAGAATTTTGTTCATCTATGCTTATAATCCCATTGTAAACAAGTTATGTTGGCTATTTTGAAACCTAATTGATTGATTGTTGCAAAACAAGAACACAGAGCAGCAAGAGTGCAAAAACTGACTGCACACAACCGATAAGAACGTAGTATCTTGCATGTGTGTTTCTTCGCATATCATGTGTATGCACGCACGTATTTGTTTTTCATGCGCATGTGTCAGTAAATCACTGCACATGTGAGTGAATGCATGTGTGCGTGCACGTAGGCCAGTCAAAGTGCGATGTGAATGAGAATTATGTCTGCACACACACATCCTCCCTGTTGGACTGGTGGCAGGGACAGAGACCGTGCATGCCTTAAAGTGCAGCGGCACAAAATAAGTGTTGACTGGATGATGGGGGGGCTTCCTTTTACAAATCACCTGGGGTGGGACCAACCAGCGGTCCGTCTCCCTGTCTCTCAGGTGAGAAGCCATCCATCCACGGCAGCAGCAGCAGAACAGCAGCTGCCTCCTGCACAGGCTGAGTGCTGCCACGCTGGGGCCAGCTGGCACCATGCTAAAACACACGGCTAAGAGATAGACGGAGACCCACCGTCTGGGAATGAAAAGAAACCATTCCACCTTTAAAATCTCTTGAATCCTAACTTCAATCACAATCTATGTTATGGACAACAGAAATCCCAGGGTGAGATTCAGACCACGGCCCTACAATGATATAGTATAGTAATATAGTAATATACTATACTAATATGGCCCACTACAGTTTCAGTCATCGCTGCACCATGGTTTTAATCATTTTATGTCAACAATGACAACAAAAACAATGAGCTATGCGCATCTTCATGAATCGTTCTTTGATTGAATGCAACGTTACACAATAGTGCACAATAGTTTGCCCAAACATGCTAACTACGACATATGAATGTCTTTATTGGAACAGTGCAAACCCATGCACTAATATGCGAGATTCTAATAGCGTGATGCGATTCTGATAGCATGAGTGTGTGTGCATGTGTGAGACATTAACTTGCAGGCAACCCATTCCCGAATGCCTCCACATTATACTGAATCAGCAGGTCTCTACACTGAGAGTGGTGTAGAGAGAGAGGGATTAAGAGGAAAAAAAGAGCTGAAGAGAGATAGGGAGGGGCGGAAGGACAGACCAACACAGACAGACAGACGCGATAGTAAAACAAGGTTGAATTATGAATCCTGAATTGTACAACACACTCAATTGTTGCCGTTTTGTTGGCACGGCGACAAATGCGTCTGGTCCTAGCAACTGTGCTTGGACATTGTGTAGCTTCACTGGCTTCAAGTCAATAACAGACTGGTCCATTAGCTAAACCAAGTAAAAATCAACCAACCCTGAGCTTATTTTGTGTGTAAGTAATGACCGCTGTCCGGAAGGAGGGCCCATCACCAGCCTGCACTCTGACAGAAGGCTAGGGACCGGGAAATCGAAGAGTTTCACGTAGAAATGCCAGACTAAAGAAGGTTTTTTCCCCCTTCATCACAATCCTTCCAATAACACCCACATTCCATTCACCAACAGAGAGCATGAGACCAGCTTCCAGAGTTGTTTGCGAAAGCGCCTCTCTGTTCTTGCCATAGATGTGTAATGCATTGTGTATCGTAACGTAAAGCATGTTTGACAAAACAACTAATCTCATTAGTCGTGTACAACAGCGCACTCTCACATGACGAGCAACAGCCCAATGAGCTTGTTCCAAAAAGGTTGCTAGTTCCAGAAACCCTATACAGCCTTTCCGCTGTGGCAGTGTGGTCGATGCCATCCAATCCGTTCCTTAAATAAACTTCCTGTCATCTCCTCTGCTGAAGGAACCAATAGGAGAGCGGTACGACTGCAACAACAGGCACCTCCCAACAGGCCCAGATAAGAAAAAACGTGTGTGAGCATCCAAATCGTGCACCTGGATATAATGCCACAGAGACACAGATCACCCCCTCCCCAGAGGCTGAGCATGACCATGTCTCCCAGGGGGATGACCCCTCTCTGGTCTGCACCCCAGGGAGTGATTTTACTCTCCAACGCACTTCTGAAATATCCTGCTCACTCTACCGCCTCCTGTCTAGACTAGACTAGCTCCGAGGGCAGTCCCCTGTCTGCGGTTCAAAAAAAAGAAAAAAAAACACACCCCCCCCCCCCCCCCCCCCACACACACACACACACACACCCCCCGCGTCAGGAGGACGTCCTCCTGACGCAAAGCTATAAACGTCAGGCATATCGTGTTGGCTTTCATGAACCGTTGGCAGCGCTAACGGCTAGCTATAAATGACATGACGCCACAGACAGCTCAGAGGAGAGAAGAGGAGGCAGGAAGAGGAGGAAGGAGAGAGGAGGAAGGAAATGAGGAAAGAGGAAGGAGAGAGGAGGAAGGAAAGGAGGAAGGAGGAGGAAGATAAGGAGGAAAAAGGAAGGAAAGGAGGGAGGAGGAAAGGAAGGGGAGGAACAATGTGACGAGGAAACAGGAATGAGAGTTACCACCTCGTCTGCCCGCTAAAACCCCAGAGCAGGTTGGCAAAGTATTCTGGGATGGCGGGTTTGTTTGGAAGGAAGCCAACAGTGCGTAATGTGGACTGAGCGAGAGCCAAGAGGAGGAGAAGGCATTCATTATGACATGGAGAGGACGGCGATAAGACCGGTGCTAGTCAGCCTCAACCAAACACTCCCCCCCCCCCCCCCCCCCCCCCCGACACAAATAGTGCTGACAAATCACAACGCAGGATAAATAGATACTACCTTTACCACACAGTTCCTGCCAGAACAAATACCATAAAGGCCCACACATATAAAGTAATGGGAATAACTGTATTACTGGAGTATGAGGGAGGGAGAGGAAGAGATGGAGGGGGAGAGAGAGAGAGAAAGAGAGAGACCCCTATTACTACAATATAGACCAATGCATTGGCCGTGGACAGGAGGGGTAACTACTACAAAGATACAAATATGCCAATTTTCACCAAGGGCAATTTCCCTTTGAATTCATTTTCAGAAATGTCAGAGTCAGGATATTCACACTTTCAGTTGATTTATTAGCGGTTGTAATGTAGTATCTGTCCCCTGACAATTTGTGCAGGGTTTGTTCTCAAACTAGAACAATACAATTACAAAGTCTGTTAAATGAACTCTCAATTCTGCGTAAGACTTAAAAGTGCATACTCATCCTTAAACATTTTACTACACTCTGCCCCATTGACACGGCCGCCAAGCTCCAATCAAGTCTTTATCAGTGGCTAACTGCCGTCTAGTAGGCAATATGCTACTTAGCATAGCATATTTAAGGCCTTCATAGTTTGTAATACTCATGCTGGGTTTAAACTTTCCTCTCCAAAACGGTCCAAAGTCATTAGTCAGTGCAACTGTTA
The DNA here is from genome assembly GCA_026745465.1 of Lota lota. NCBI lineage: Eukaryota > Metazoa > Chordata > Actinopteri > Gadiformes > Lotidae > Lota > Lota lota. The sequence goes on from JACYXH010000812.1 coordinate 5,035,426, forward strand.
CGGTGTGACTATAATGTGATGAAAAAAGAAGCAGGGGCTATAAATAACAATAACACAATTTCATCTCTATGAAGCCGAGATGTACAGTAGTATCCTGTAACGTTTGTCTCTAGTTCCCGGCCGAGCCTGTCCTAGTCTGACATAACGGAGCCCTGTTCGCCCCTGTTAGCGGAGCGTCAACCGGGGTGGCGTGGTAGGTAGAGACAGAGGGGGAAGCGGAGTAGGAATTGGGTGGGAGGGGATGAAGCCGTGGTCCAGCTGGCTGATAATGAGGTCGACCCCCCCCCCCCCCCCCTCCCCCTCCCCGGAGTGTCGCCGGGTTCACAATAGCCCTGGTAATGAGCAGGAGGATGGCTCCCTCGACACACACGGGTCCGTCTTTTGTGTCAAGTGGGCGATAAGGGGGGGGGGGGGGGGGGGGGGGGGGGGGTTAACTACTGAAAGAGAGAGAGTGAGAGGGACTAATCTAGACAGATATAGAGCAAGGAGGGGGTGGGGTGGGGGGTCCAGACATATTTTGCCATTAAGAAAACTCAATGGCTCAGATATCTTCAATCTCAGGGTCGTAAAAAGATAACGGAGCTGCACCCAGGTGGCAGCGGCGCTAACGGAGGCGCTGCGGAGGGTCGTTACTGGGGGACTCGTTAGCCCCGTGATAAAGGGGGGGGGGGGGGGGGGGGGGGGGCAGCTAATGTGGTCATTTTACACCATACCAGAAGCAGGGTGGTGTAGACAAGTCAAGTCAAACTTTATTTATATAGCACATTTCATACAGTGTATTGCAAGGTGCTTCACTATTATTAACTAACTTATAACGACAATAGTCATGAAATAAAAAATATAAAAAATACTGACAAGATTAAAAACAAAGGTGTAGAAGAAGAGAGGAGATGGACAAAGGGTTTGAGATATTCTTCAACAACAAACAAACAATACAAAGCAACGGCTAAGTTAAGACTTGGTGTCATCTGGTTCTTAGAAACGATGCTACGTTGGGGTGTGTTAATGAGCATTGTTGAGTCCAGTCATAAGCTGACAAGCCTAGTATACTGACAGTAAAGAAAAGCAATTCAATAAAACTCAAACTGAAGAAGCAATTCTTATGTGGCATTTTTACCCTTCGAACTGTCTCTTCAGCATAAGTTGGTCTTCACCATAATACAGTCTGCCTGGTCAACCTTATTAGTAAAATAAGACTGCAAACCTACTTACAGTAGCAATAGACATAATGCAGCATCATCAACCAAGGTTGATCATATTAACTACCATGTACATTAGTTACCATTAGCGTACCATATACACTCAGTATATGGTACGAAAACTCTACAGAAGAAAGGGAACATTATTGATAACTGAATTATTGATTTTAGTCCACCAATCAATGAGTGGTGGAATAAAAGGTGTGATGTCGACGTGTTTGAAGGAGCCAGGCATGAGAATAACAGACAGTGTCGTTAGGTTGTCTCCATCACTAAGTCTACTAGAACATCTATTACATTATGACTTCCCTGGAGAGTGGGAAGTGTCACCGCTACGTCTGTCCCCCTAATGTGCTGATGTTCTCATCTTTTATAATGAAATGACACGCTTGACTAAACAAAATAAACAATGTTTATTTTTTTAAGATAACAGAATGTGTCTCTGAAATGCTTGACTGAGGCAGATTGATATGCGAGAAACACATTTATAACCTTGAAAGTACAGCGAAAGAGGGTAGGTGTGTGTAAGACAGAATTCTTTTTTGTTCTGGAAAATGACACACATCACAAGTCACTTCACTGGAAGAGCTTGTTACATAACTTTATATGCGATCTTGAACATGGAGTTTGTTGGTAGTGACATGGTTTAAAAAATAAGAGCATTTTGAGGATTATGAGGGGCTACAAAAAAAATTTGACTAAAATTTCTAAAAATGAAAAGCTAAACCACTAATAGTTTTAGAAATTACCACAAAATGAAAAAAGAATATTGTCGAAAATGAGCTGAAAATATATTTTACAACTAAATAGTCTGTACAACAAATCCAAAGGGGGACTCGAGTGGATTAACTTAACATCTCTACTCTAGCAGTCCTGGTTGCCATGGCGGAACAGTATCTTGGTGACAAATCTCCATGCCTCACAAGCCCTGCTCACGCTCTCCATATGCCCAGACTATCAACAGCCACAAAGCGCCTGATGAGGAGGGAACACCATGGAGTCACCATATTACGTTCTCTTGTTGTTCTTGGCAACCAAACATTGCCAAAACGTGAAGCCATTCAACTGAAGTAATCAATGGTGTGTTGAAAAAACTCAGTCCAAAATGTACTCATCCAAAATACATCCAAATACCTGGGCAGATCAAATAAGATTCTTGTGGAGGGTGAAAATGTGTCCCATTACGACGATTTATGGATACTTCCTTATTCACTTACAATTCAGATGCATAGCCAGACATCTTGCCTGTGGCTTTAATATCTTGCCAATATTAGAAAGAACCAGAAGCAGCTTCAGAAAGAGCCAGTGTTTTTTGGACCACAAAAACCGCCCACAAAACCATCATGATCAATTCTGCCCTCGAAAGGCAGCACCACATTTTGGTACAAGCTCATGGTATTTCCCTATCTGACCTTTGCATAAAAGACCCCGCCCTACACTCTAGCCTGACCGGTTACCGTCATTCAGCCCATAAATAGAACTGAAAACCCTTTTGGATACAGCAGGGCCAAGCTGGCAAACCTCTTATGGGAGTTTGAATGTCTGTTCCTCCTTTCTTGTCTTGTCTGTTCCATTATGTTTCTGCATTAGGATAAGGCACAGCAGAACATCGAGGCATGATGGGACAATGGGTCTTTTTGAGCTTCCCTTTTGAGACACGGTTTCCCCTTTTTTTTTTTTTTACTGATTTCCCTCGATGTTTCTACACAACTGTGATTTAAAGTTGAGGTATTTTTTCCATGTTCCCTGCTTTTCTTTGTCTTTTTTCACTAGGATTAATCAGTCCTGGGCAGAATAAACATTCATGCTCATGGTTTCATGATTAGGGGCTTTTTTCACTTTAGGAGCAAATCTACTGGATTACTTTTCCCTCTATGCGGATTTCATCTAATTTAAAGCTGTAAACGTGAGGCAGAAGGGCTTTGAAATGTGCTATGCTATGCTAGCTGTATCCCAGGATGCAAGGCTGCACAGAGCTCTATGGATTAGTATGAGGTATAGTCAAAGCCAAAAAGTGATTCAAGATCAGAGATTTCTGATTCTGATGAATTTGTCTTTTTAACAATTTGTAAAGAATCAAAAACAAAAAATCCTGAAATGTAGATTTAAAAAAGTGTCTTACAGTATGTGTACACCTCATAAAGAACCCAACTTGCACAAACCGAACACGGATATAATAAAACAATTTCACTGGTTATAGGCATGAGGATGCTTCTCGTTTGTTTTAGCTTTGATAATGGTATGCAGCAACTGCAGAAGCTGCCTGTGTGAGTGTGTGCATCACGTAACTCATCCATATGCTAATTGTTTTCCATGGTTTTTACACTTCACCATAATGACACTTCATTGCAAGAACTTAATGGAAAACTGATGATTCCCCCGCCTGTCTCCTATGTGTAACTGATAGTTTGCCGATATACGGTAAACATCTCATTATTTTGTGATTTGCCGCCACTCACTTCATGAATACAATGTTACTTCAGGCTACCTCAAAAGACATCAAATCAAAAAATCATTCAGCTTCTGAATATAAATATATCATAAATGATGTAGTTCAGAAAGCGAATACACAATCCACCGTTTCTAAAGAGGTACCACCAGTTGTATACCTCCAATACGTTTTTACTTAATAAACTACCATAAATTTCCTGATACGATGTATATCTATAGAAGTGCGTCAGTGCAGTATTTTTTTTCTAGCTACTCTTCATCTCCCTCCTCCTCCTTCTCGACTTTCCCACTGGTGGGATCAGAGGCAGTACATTAACTAGGTCAATGAAATTCCTTCATGTTCTTGCAATACAAGCACAAGTTGGGTGGAGAGGAGATGAGTGGTAAAGAGAGGAGATGAGTGGTAAGGAGAGGAGACGTAAAGAGAGGAGAGGAGGGGAGGGGAGGGGAGAGGAGATTGAAGTAGAGGAGAGGAGGGGAGGGGAGATTGAAGTAGAGGAGAGGAGAGGAGAGGAGAGGAGAGGAGAGGAGAGGAGAGGAGAGGAGAGGAGAGGAGAGGAGAGGAGAGGAGAGGAGAGGAGAGGAGAGGAGAGGAGGCAAAGCAGGTGTTGTATTTCACCACAGAACCTGATTGGGTTTCCAAGTTGATTCTTGGAAGAGAAGTACAGAGAAGTACAGTTATAAGTGATAACGCACAGTGATTGGTATTGTCACTTATTTAAAAAGGCACTGTGTCAGATATCCTCAAAGAAAATATTCTTTGCCCCACTGTTTTTCCGAAAAGAATTGGGGTCTGGAACTGAAGTCAAACTCAATAATAATCTGACATATTCTCTGATAATACTTGCTGGTTTAGAGGGAGTAGCCGAACCTAAACTGGTAGGATTATCACATCTGTTGTAATGTATGGTGAAGGTATGATGAGGGATGAATGACGGATGAATAAATCACCTGATGCTTGAGAATAAGAGGACAATATATTAAAACTTCACTTCATTGCACAATACGCCCAGGCTTCCCTTAAAATGTCAGTGTGGAGAACCCCCTCAACCAATCAAAACCCTTTGCCTCCCGCCTCCACATCCATCACACTGAAAGATGGAAATATGCATAAAGAACACACACACACCTTGTGTTTTGTGTAATACACATACATTTCATGAATCCCACGTTTTCAACAATGGATAAATACAGATTTGGACGCACTGCTCCTCTTTATAAAACTGTGCCATGCTGTTTCATAACAGCTTTTCTATCTGGATTAATCCATGAACACACACATGGACCAAAAGCAGTTGTATTGTATCTGGTCCTGCATGTTATCTTAGTTGGTAGGGATGAAGGCACCCCTCTGCAGATGGAAAATAATCACCGTACACCATTATATCATGGCTTGAGTCCCAGGGTCGGATTATGAATTGAATGGAAACATGTAAAAAAAGATTACAAAAGAAACACCTTTTTTTTAGATTATACATCTGATTGTAATGCTCTTCAAATGGATCCATGTCAACATAAAGATGGTTAACACCTTTGGATCATCCATGTTTGCCTTGTTCATTGAGCTATACTTCAAACGGGGTCGTGATTTCCATGGTGTGATTAAAGAGGAAGAGGGGAGAAAGGGGAACTATGCTTTGGACCAGTTTAACGGCATTCTTCTCCCCAGTCAAGACAAAGGGACGCCATTTGGTGATCAGTATTTTTTTTGGCCACATTTTTCCAGGCTTGCTTTCCAACTATCGTCAATAGGACAATTGTGCAACAGTGTTATGGTTAAATCTCTTACGCACAGCCATAGCCTGGTTATATGTGGCTCGCCCGACATGGCATAGAAAATGTGATTATCTGGGAGTTTCGAGAAAATATTGGGGAGTTGGTGCATTGAAAAGTGTGTGGTGTGTGTGTAAAGAAAGGGGGGGGGGGGAATCGTGTGACGTAAAGGGTGCAGATCTTCAGTCAGTCTGTGGTTTTCTGGGACAAACCTCCAGGGAACACAGAAGGATCCGCAATCAGTTGGAGCAGTTCGAGGTTCTCCTGCTCCCTTACTATCCGGTTCTTTGGATCTCTCTCTCTCTCTCTCTCTCTCTCTCTCTCTCTCTCTCTCTCTCTCTCTCTCTCTCTCTCTCTCTCTCTCTCTCTCTCTCTCTCTCTCTCTCTCTCTCTCTCTCTCTCTCTCTCTCTCTCTCTCTCTCTCTCTCTCTCTCTCTCTCTCTCTCTCTCTCTCTCTCTCTCTCTCTCTCTCTCTCTCTCTCTCTCTCTCTCTGAACTGCGGGCTATTTTGAAGGTAGGCGATGATGATGTGTTCAGCAGCTTTTCATCGTGATTCGTTTAGATATTAGTTGAGGTTTTTAATCCCCACTCGTCTCTTTTTGATATAGCTTCCTTTATACATCAGAAGTAATCGTCACCATGAAGGATAAAATAACATGAGCTCTCGCTCGTCAAATCCATGTCTCTCCATCTCTGCAGTGCCAAGTGATGGTCCTTCAAGTCAGTTTGTGTGACAATGACTCTAAGTGCAGAAGTGACTCTCTGACCACTCTGCTGAAAATACTATAAAAGTAACAGAAATGTCCTGAACACTGACACTCCTAAACAAGACATTGATTATCTTTGTTGGTGCTGCATTGTCCAGCCCAGTCCATGCACTGATAATACCTAGCCTTCAAACAACAGCTGTTGTGCAAGTGGGTGGTGCATAAGCACGGCTACAATAAGTCCATTAACATGGATTTGTCTTGGTTTGTTGACAATAGTATTGTCTTAAGGACTCCTTCCAAAAGGAGAATGAGGAAGAAGAAGCTCAGCCACGTGAGACAGACGAGTGCTGTCAAGACTAAGCAGGGAAACCTCCATATTGACCGATGGTGGCATTAGCCTACTTTTCATCAGCGTTGCCAGACGGCACATTACCTGCTGATGTCAACATGTATTATGCTAAGCTAGTGGAACCTGAGCAGTCTCATTTTATGCACTGGCCAACGAGAACACTACCTTAATGTGCTGACCAATAAGACTGGTGCCTTCATGCCCTGACCAATAAAAACACACAAGGCTCAAGGTAAACAGTTCAAAAGGAATATAGCATTGAAACCAAAAAAAGAAAAGAAAAGACCTGTAGTCAACTCCTTGTAACAATCAAATGTCAATTAAAGTTGATGAAACTAGCCAATAACAAGGGCACTAGGAGTTCTAAGACCAGAGTCCATATGATGGATTTTTCAGACCGTCAGTGAAGCCCGCAAGAGGGAAATAAAGCTTGAGCTGTTTTCTCCAGCCCACAGAAGCTACTATTACACCCCTGAACTCTGCGTTGTAGTGAATCACACACGACTCCCCATATTGCCGCAGCTCCTCACTGGCCTACAGCAGAAAACACTGAGTAGAGCTGTTTCTACAAATTGATTTGCAGAACGATATTGTGAATATGAATGGCATCTCTTCTTAGCCAAAACCTTCTCTCTCCCCATGAAGCAAAAGGTTAGACATTCATCACGTGGTCTGATCCGTGGGACTTCAATGAGCCGTGGACTGTTTTGGGAAAAATAGCTTTTTAGGGAATTGGAAGTGACTGATGATTTTAATTGACTGCACGGACACCGTCTGATCAGGGTTAATGATCCCTATTGATTAAAGGGGGGGGGGGGGGGTATAATAATATGTTTTTAAACCGTATATGCAAATATGAGAACGACGGAAAATGAGCAGAAAGTGTTGCCCGGTATCTCACGCAAAGGCAGGAAATTCAATTGCCCTTTTAAGCGGCATAGGAAACTCTCCTCCCATCATTCCGGGCTTCATATAATCACCAGTGCAGTCTCTGCTGTAATCGTTTTCCTCGCACCGCTGTAGCACACAACCACCGCTAAAACCTCTTTCCATCGCTGGCACACCACTGGTCATTCAGCGCACGCCACATTTGTTCCCTATTGTTGTTTCTATTTGAATGATGGATTGACATCCTCGTTCAAAAAGTGTTTCCATTTTGGTTCCAACATAATCTCGGATGAGCGATAGCCGGGTTAATTCACTGTTGACTTTCTGTTTATCCAAGATATGAGGGAATTCAATGTTGGAATAGACTCCTAAACACCTTAAAATGAATGCTGTGTCGAGTAAACCCAAAAAAGAAAGTGTAATCTGCACGTCCGTACCAAAAACAACAACAACAAAAAACACTACATTACCCAACATGCAAAGCTCCGCCATACCTCTTTGGCCCTCTCCAGCTCATTGTGCACCGCCTGCTTGGAGATCTCCACCTCGATGATCTTCTGCCGGAGTGTCTCATTCTCGTCCTCCGCCCGGCTCCTCTTGTCCTCCACGCTCTCCAGCTCGTTGTGCAGGCGCACCGACACGTCCTTGGCCACCTGCGAGCATGAAGGGGACGTCACCACGCGTGAGCACCCCGCTCCACAGGGGAGAGTAAGTAGAGTGGGCTCTGGTACTCGGGGTCCCATCATGAATATGGATCCTAAATCCAGGGCCTCTGCTTAACATTTCCTTTCGTAGGGTGCTCATTTCGGCATGGAGAAGAGGGAGGGAATCCACTGGTATGCATGACAGGTGCGTTACACAACACAACACACAGACGTAGACTAGACATGCCACACATGGAACAACACAGTCACTGGTAGATACATTTCGAATGCACTTCGTTGAGCTGTGCTAGTGCTGTGGAACTTGATCATACGCTGTATTGTGTAATTCAGAAAGCACTTTGGTATAATAAATCCACTGTTTGCACTACCATAAATACAAAAAACGAAATACAAAAATAGAACCTTTCTGATTCACAGATCAGAAAGGTTGCAGCCTGGATAGAAACCTCTGCTTAATGACTAAACGCTAAACGTTAAAGTAAGAACACACACACACACACACACACACACACACACACACACACACACACACACACACACACACACACACACACACACACACACACACACACACACACACACACACACACACACACACACACACACACACGTTACCTTCAGGTCCTGCTCCAGGTTGCGCAGCAGTTCCCCGTCCACATGTCCGGTCTGGGCCGCCCGCAGGCTCTTCTGCTCTGCCTTGCGCAGGCGGTACTGCAGGATGCGGCAGTTCTTGTTGGAGCGGTCCAGCTCCCGCCGCAGCTCCTGCCCCTGGTACACCTCCTCCTCCAGGTAGCTGTCCCGCACCTCCTCCATCTCTGCCCGCAGCTCCTCCACTTCATCCTGCATTAGGGAGGGGAGGAGGAAGAGTGGGAAGAGGAAGAGGAGGATGAAGACGAGGAGAAGGGAGGGTGTCAATGAGCTAAAGTGAGTACAATGAGTACAAGTGGCGGTAGAGATCAAGGTTCATCAGAAATTTGTATAGAGTCAAAAGGG